>VZRR01011979.1:0-165714 GCA_013398015.1 Oreocharis arfaki | reverse complement strand
CTGCAACCCAGGACAATCATCTTGTTTCAACTCCTCTGCCGTAGGCAGGGACACCATGCACTAGACCAGGCTGCTCAGAGCCTCATCCAGCCTGGCACTGAGCTCTTCCAGGGATGGGGTATCCACAGCTTCTCTGGGCAACCTGTGCCAGTGCCTCACTACCCTCACAGTAAAGATTTTCTTCCTAATATCTAATCTGAAACTACCCTCCTTGAGTTAAAGCCATTACCGCTTGTCCTAACACTTGTTAAAAGTCCCTCTCCAGTCTCTTTTACATGATGGAAGGCTGCTTTAAGGTCTCTCTGGAGTCTTTTCTTCTTCAGGCTAAAGTACCCCATCTCTCTCACCCTGCTTTCATAGGAGAGGTGATCATGGCCCTCTTTTGGATCCCGCTCCAGCAGGTCCACGCCTCTCTTATATTGGGGCCCCTAGAGCTGGATGTAGCACTCCAGGTGGGTTCTCACAAGAACAGAGTAGAGGGGCAATCTGCCTTGACCTGCCTGCCATGCTGCTTTTGATGCAGGCTGGGATATGGTTGGCTTTCTGGACTGGAAGCACACATTGTTGAGACATGTCAAGCTTCTTGTTCGCCAGCAACCCCAGGTCCTTCCCAGGCCTTGATCCATTCTTGGCCCAGACTGTATTTGTGCTTGGGGTTGTCCCAACCCAGGCACAGGACCTTGGATTTGATGCAGCAGCTTGCTGCAGAGGCCACTGGTTCTTCTAGCAGGGTCCATCTTTATTACACATACTCCAGTATTTAAATGTTTCTACTATGGGAGAGTTTAAAGAAGTCTTGGGAACATGCAGAAGGAAAGACAAAACAGCTACATCACTAAACTCCTGGCAGGGCAGACTTCTCTGCCCCTTATCAGCCATTCACTCAAACAATCTACCTTCCGGTGTTCCGGGAGGTAAAAGAAAAGCATTCACACATGGTGTTTATTGCTGCAGTCATTTCCCTGGTATGCATCTTTCCCGAGAGAACAGAAGGCCTTATCGAAGTTAAGATAAACGTGACAAGTTGTTCTCTACGCAGGGCTCTCTTTAAGGCCAGAATGGCTGCTGCAGGCCGCTGCATCGGCGTTTGATCTTGTTGAACTTCATGAAGTTTACACAGGCCCACCTCTCAAGCAGGTCCCTGTGCATGGCATCCTTTACCTGCAGCATGTCCATCACACCACACAGCTTGGTGTCATTGACAAACTTGCTGAGAGTGCACTTGATCCCACTCTCCATGTCACTGATGAAGATGTTACAGTGCGAGTCCCAGTAGCCACCTAAGGTTTGCCACTGGTATCCACTTGGACATTGGGCCATTGACTGCAGCACTGTTACTATCCAGGCAGTTCTTCATCCACCAAGCGGTCCATCCATGAAATCCTTGTCTCTCCAATTTAAAGACAAGGGTATTGAGTAGGACAATGTCAAATACAATGCACAAGACCAGGTAGATGATGTCAGTCATTCTACCAAGGAGATCCCTGAAGAGGGCCAAGTCTGCTCTCCTGAATTCTACGGTAGTGAGCTTGATGTGCATGCTTCTCACTAACCCAAGGATCTAGAACTTCACTGCTTTGTGGTCACTGCAGCCCAGGCTTCCCTTGATCTTCATGGTACCCACTACCTGCTCCTTGTTGGTGAAAAAAAGATCCAGCATAGCACTTCTTCTTGTTGGCTCATCTGTCTCGTGGAGAAGGAAGTGATCAATGCGTTCCAGGAGCCTGCTGAATTGCCTGTGTCCTGCTGTGTCATCGTTCCGACAGAACACAGTATTGCTGGAAGTCCCCCATGAGGACCAGAGCCTGTGATCCTTGAGGCCATTCTGTTTTACTGCAGAAGGCCTCATCGACTCAGCTTTCCTGGTCAAATGGCCTGTAGCAGGCCTGCACTATAATGTTATCTGTTCCTGCCCTCCGTCCCTTTCATCCTGACCTGTGAACTTCCAGTCAGCACCTCATCCATCACAAGGTAGGGCACTATGCACTCCAGCTGGTCATTTGCAGAGAGAGCAACAGTGTCTCCTCATCATCCCTGCCTGTCCTTTGTAAAGAGCCTGTACTCTTCCATTCCAAAACTCCAGACACAGGAGTCATCCCAGTATGTTTCCATGATGTCAGTAAGGTGATAAGCATGCACATGTATTATGCGTGTTAGCCATAATATACGGAGTGTAGTGTTACCGTGGTGTTCAAAATCTTATATTGCGTCGAAGTATAATGACTGCACGTGGGGCTAATGAGTGATAGGCATAAAATCTCCTGTTGTCTTTGATTTCTAGTTTTACATCAGGAAAATAATTCTCTTAATACAGATCACAGTTCCCCCATGGAAACCTCCTTTTATGCATAGTATTAGAAAAAAACGCCCCAAAATGATGTGATGAGACATTTTAATATTTGGTGATGTTTTCTGTGTGAAGTATCACATCTTTTGCCTTTGGCAGTATGTCTTCCAAGTGGAACAGAGCTCAGAAACTGGAAACAGCAGGCATGAGAAGAATAGAGGAGGGAAGGGAGGACTTACACAGTTTTGGTACAGAGATTGTAAAATCAGTTTGGCTATTCTGGTTAATTTTTTTTTTTTTGCTTTACTTTCTTCACTTGGTTGTCCCATAGATTTGTGTGTGATCTCTTTCTTTTTTTTTTTAAGGACTTGAAACCAGAAAGATTTATAATTGGCACTGCTGTCTCTTAGAGTGGTTAGAGTGGTCACCCCATGCCAGTGTAGTAAATAATGAGGAAGTTTCAAGAAGCAAGGTTAAGCCTTCACTAAAACTTCAGATATTTGAGGTTTAAGTCTTCAATCTTGATAGGGCTCATAGTCTTGGTTAAGATCTTTAGCTTGGATATTAGAATATACTTTCAAAGCCCTTCTTCATATGTGTCCAGTCAGAGACTTGAAGCTGGATCATCCACATCTCAAACAGATGTACCACAGTAGTTAACCAGTGAAGGGGTTTATTTGTAATTTTAGTCCTAGAGCTGATGAATAGGCGGTAGGTGTAGCAGTATTTGACTTGGGGGCAACCATTTTAAAACTGTGAAGGGAGCATATGGAGACTTGGCTGCACTCCCTTATTACGTATGTACATACAGACACTCTGTGTGTATACAAACTCATCTGTTTACCTGGGATGGTTCTTTCAGCACACCTCATTTCAGCACTCTTCCCCTTACGTCAGAAGAAAAAGGAAACAGTGTGATCCTGCTAGTTGAGCTAGTTATATCAAGCCCTGTGCTATTTAGCACTCTGTTTCCTCTCAGTACTAGAGTGGAGAGAGCTATTGCTTCTACCGGAGTGAGAGAATATGAGACATATCAGTAGAAGCTTGACAAACTGGAGAGCAAATTCAAAACATTAAAAAAAAAATGAGGAGAAGAGCTTCTTGCTTCTTATTCCATATTCCACCTGATAGCTATCCTAGAAAACTTCCAGACTACACCAATCCAATGCCAAACTGAGAAATACATGGACAAAACCCCTTTGAAGTGGTACACATTAGGTGTAAACCTCATTTATGTCTCTATATGCAATTACACAAATAGGCTACTTAGTTGTTGTAGAAGGGTGGGTGCTGAGTTCAACTTAAGTGTGAACTTCCTGGTGGCGGGCCAAAGTGGGCAGTCCGTTTTCCCAAGTGCTCTGCTCATGGACCTTATGAAGTCTCTTTGTACGGAGATTTCCAAATGAATCCGAACACCGTATTTTGTGTGTTTTGCCTTTTTCTATTTGGTTCTATGTATTTTTGCTAAGTAGCAGTGGGTGTGCTAAGACTGTGAAATAATAGTAACTAGAGTTATAGTTATACAGTTGTTCATCCTATGCATCACCTTTAATCTGCTGAGAAGAACCTTGAAGTTTTGAACAACAGGGTTCATGGGTTGAATTATTAGCGCTGGTCAGTCTGTGTCTTAGTTCTTCTGTCTGACAGGTTTATACTTCCAACACTGTGGAGATTTGATAGCTGACAAGGTAAGTCAAGCTTTTGAGCAAAAAAACCAAACACAAAGCCTATTCTCATGGATTAACTGTGAGCCAATCTCACACTGTAAGCGTTATGGTTGATGTAGGATGTATGCCCTGGTAAACTGTGTGTGGTTCATTTAACTGGGCAAGGTGTTGCAGGTGTTGTAATTTATACTCTGAAAACCTCTAGCTCTTTCCAGTTGAGATTTGTAACTGTGTCCGATTTGTCCAGTTTGTCCGATTTTTGTCCAGTTGAGATTTGTAACTGAGTGTATCCGGACTCCAGTGGCCTACCAAAAAAAGTTGACAGTTATGAAACTGCCTCTCTAGTTCAAAACATCTTTTCCACAGCAGGATTTAGAGGCCAATTTTTAGTTGTACTACTGCTGATACTAGATTTTTTTGTAGTAGATTTTTTGGCTCTTTTATTTAAAAGGTTTGTTTTAAACCTCTATTGATACAACTTAGCATGTTTTAAAGCCTTGAGGAGGTTTTTTTTTTTTGTAGAGTACTTACAGAAAATTCTCAGCAGTTCACTTCATTAATATTCACTTAAGTGTCTGTTTTCATGAAAAAGCATAAATGAGAGATTGGGTTAAAATGCAGAAGGGAAGAAGTGGTTAGCAATGTACATCTCCATAGATATTATACCTTGGAATAAACGCTCTCAGTAGCTGAGTAATGTCATATAAGACCTGAATATGCAGGGTGAAAATACAAAATTAATTAATTTTCCATATGTGTTTGAAAGGTATTTTGTTTATTAATACTTTAGAATGAATATGTACTTCTGAATGATTTTGTGTGTGTGTGTGTGTATGCTGTTAGGAGGTGATTTCTTAGAATGTACTTGAACTGTCTGGAGAATTAAAGTCATTTGTGTTAACTTTTCTCCTTTTACAGGCTAATAACTCTGAGGTGGTTAAAAATCATGTAACCAGAAGTGTAAGTAATTCTATTTTATTAATTCTTTTTTCTTTTACTTGGTCTGATTTATTTTCCTGCTTGTGGCTGCTTATTTGTATTACATCTTCACAAAGCATGTGTTGCTAGCCATTTTCAATGAACACACTTTGGTTTCTGTACTGTTTGAAATTAGCTTCTCATTAGGACCACTAGTGGTTTTTTCCACCAGAGTTTTTTCAGAAACAATGAAAGGAACTCTGCATTCCTTATTTTTAAATCAAGCAGGGGAGAAATGAGGGGAAATATTATAATCCTCATAGACTGAATTGTATTCAGAGGCATTCAGAAAGTCAAGAGAGATCTTTTTTCAACAAGGAAAATATTAATTCTTGTATTTAGTTCAATATGAAATTGATCTCTTAGCTTTTATTTGTTCCAGTTACTATGCCATGTTTTTAAAAAACAAATTAGGTGTCCCTTCCTACCCGTTTATTACTATGGCTGTAGTACTCCTGGTAAAAGTAGTATTAATGACATTTATTGAAGTGCAGTAGAACCCAGCTGTCTAATTGATGTAGAAGTTTCTGCAAATAGGAAGTGTAGCCCATTTCAATACTGACAGCACTCATAAGTACACTTTTAGCACAATTTCTGTAAAATAAATAAGACAAAAAAGTCAACTTTTTGAAGTTCTTTGGAGTTACCTTTTAACAGAGATGTCAAATCTTGTAGATTTCTGAATAAATCATGGGAGATGCTTATAGTTAACTGTCTGCTAGTAGGCAACTGTGATGCAGGTGTTTGATTCGCTGCTGTGAAAATGAGGCTAAAATTTTAAAAGGGACGGAAGAAAGGACTTGCAAGATGCACAATGTCTTCACTGATTTATTGTTCAATTTCAGACTAGCTCTCTCTTGCAATAAATGAGCATCTGTTTTGCAGTGTTAGTCCTACAATGTTAGTGTTTCACAGTCCACACAGTGTTAGTGTGCATTGCATTTATTTTGTGATGCTGTTCATGGTTCAGTGCTGCAGGCTTCTGCTGTTGCCACCCGTTGCAGGGCATGAAGAGTTCTGATCTCTGACTACCTGTGTAGACAGGAAATGTTCAAAAAGGTTACATTTGTATTAGCAGTGTAGTTCGTTTACTTTAACTGGCAATAAATGTTTTTCTACAACCAAGTGTATCTCTGTGTTGGATCCATGCTATTATCTACACTTTTTCAGTAAAATTAGAATTATTTCTAATTCTAAAATATATTTGATATTGAGACCATCTAAAATGCCTAGTGACATGATTATTTCTCTTTTCAGTTCACTTCTCTCTTCCTTAACTAGACAAATTAACTAAAATTAAAAAAACAGAAAAGAGCAAACTTCTTAGTTATTTGCATGTGAAGAATTGGTTTTGGCAGCTGCTTATAGTGAAACAAACATGAAACAAAATAATGAGATCCTTCTCTGATCTAGTTGATAGTTGGAAGTTTTTAGCATTTTTGTATTACATCTGAATACTTCAGATGGTTTCCTGTTTCTACTGGTTGTTACACAAGCCAAGATCATATGATTCTTGGCTTTTTTTTTCTGTACTTTGTGCACAGCCATTCGGAAAGCATCTTTAATAGCAAGCAATGATTTTTCAGCTATACCTTTTGTCTTATTGCATTTTGCATTGATTGTTATTTGACCATTAGTGAGCTTCCCGAAATTGTTGGTAGGTACGTTCTATGGTCCACTATATTCCAGGAGCAAAGGTTGACACTGATTGATGTGTAGAAGAAAGGACCAATCTGAAACACAGATTTCTATTTGGAGAAGAGAGGAGGTGTAAAGTTACAAGGCTGGGCAGTTCACAGAATGTTGTCTCCAGACAGTGGGGCTGGATGCAGCCATGCGATGAGGCTTGGATGAGGCTTTTGCAAGTGTGGTTCTGTGACTGCAGCACACCTCGTCTGTGTGGTGCTAAGGGGAGGTGCATCCTTTGTCTTTCTGTTCTCTTCCTTCTAAATTTGTGCCATGCTTGTTCTTTTTTTTATTAACTAAATTGGAAGAGACTGCTTTAACAGTTTTTTGTCTCAGGGCTTTCTTCTCCTTTCTCTCTCTCCTATGTATATTATTTCATGGCATCTGGTCCAGGAAAGTAAAGCTCTCTTGCATTTTCCTGGCAATGTATCTGCTAATGGATTATTTCTATTGTCAGCCCTTACTGCTTTGTAAGAAAGCTGTGTGAACATCAGCCAAGACAGTTTGACTTGGTTTTGACACTACCTAGAGTTCAAAATTTTGTTAGCTTTATTCCAGTGTTCAGGGTAGCTCTGAGACATGGATAGCACATTCTTACGTGGGAAATCAGAAGTGCGTTTTTTTACATTTAGAGGGCTTCCTCATGCCCTTACGGACTGCAATATTATTTTATTCTTAATATTAACATATTTAAAACAAATAAATCAGACTTCTTGTTTCAGCTAAAGGCTAGCAGAAATTATTCTGTCACTTTCTATACAAGAATTATATGCACATAATTTTCTGTTAGTTAACGGGTGCTCTAAATTTGTGGTGAAAGTTTACTTCCATTTTGATCTCTTGCATCATAACTAGGTCTGAGAAAAACTCAGGAGAACCACTCTGAAGGCTTTCCCTCTGCCGCCACCTTTTTTTTCCTTTCTACTCTGCATATAACTATATCTTTACAGGAAATAGAGTGCATACATACAAAAACTTTGTATTAAGTGCTACTTGGTCATGCCATACAGTACTTCTGCAGAGCCTCACAATGCGGTAGGTATGAATTGATGCAGAAATCTTTACACTCTGCTGTGTCTGTTGTGCTTAATTACATTGCCTGTGGATAGTACTCATTCAGGAAGCTGTTTCAAAGCTCTAGCATAATTACGAAACTATGCTACAACTGGAGCTGGAGCACATATATTATTTTAGTCAGTTATGGCAAGCTCCTTACCTAACATTTAATGTAGTAATACTTATATATGGATATATTAATTTTCCCCATAGATTTGTAGTGGAACACAGTCATTTGAGTGTTGACAAAACTGATTCACCCAGGCAGGTGTGCGAAAGACAATAGTGCTTATTAGGTCTAGGTGCTAACCTCACAAAGCTTTGTGTGAACTCCTAGTCTTGAGATACTGTAGAACTAAGGCTTCAGAGATATAATTTTGTAAATGTGATCTTGTATACCTGTAAAATTTTGCATTAAGTAAGATACAATTATACCTCATTCTCGCTGGAATAATGACTTTACATGCATTTACTTTTCTTCCAGAGAGTCCTTAGTAGCAAAAATGTGCTATATGCCTTCTCTCTGTTATGAATTTCAATTTTTAAAGAAAAGACCAAACAATGGATAGACAGCCCAACTGCACAAGGAACTTTCAGGACTGTTTTCTTGAATCTAAATGAGTTGGGAGATAATCTTCTTGCCCTGTTTAGTTTCTTCTTGCCCTGGCAGATTTATACATAGAACTCTATATCCAAGAGTCCAACAAACTTGTTAAAACTGAGGTGGATTAGAAAGCCCTACAGTGAACTTGCTTGAGGAACCTGGCAGTTTTGGCTGAAATGTTGTAGGAAATAATCATGGGAGCAGCTTTGCCAGCAGCTAAGAGTTAGGTTAGATTTTGGCAGAGAGAAGGCAAGCTGAGAATTATAAGTTCTGCAGACACTGCTACTTGCAAGAGGCACATCTGTCTGGACTCCTGCTGTTACACTACACAGGGCAATAGATCAGGATTTTTATGGACCGCAGTATATAAAACAAAACTAAATTTGCTCTCAAACAAATAGCTGCTTGCAGTAGAAATAAATCTCTTCTGTGAAGTCAACAAAAAAAAAATACTTAAAAACAATTTTTAGTGTTTACTATCATAATTGATGCACAATTGCATAGAAACATTTGTATTTACAAGGCATGAATATTTTCTGCACTTGGAATCATTCTAAAGCCAGAGACCAAAAGATTATGCAAATTCTGGTTCTCATCCAAAACATCCTAACATGTTTCACTGAGTCAGAAGGAATTATTGTGGTGAGCAGTCCAATGATCAGTGTAGCTCATTGCCCTGTCTTTTTCTGCAGTATGCTGGAGAGTATAGAACTGTTACACTGTGCCTTAGAATAGGTTGGTGAATTTCTTCTGATTCCTGTCCATGGCTTGGGGAATGAAAATGCATCACAGATCTGGTTCAAATACATTCAGGTGTCCTGCTGATGAGTCTCTCTATTCATATTTTTACTTATGCTGTTTGAATTGTGAACGATCACGTGGGAAAAAAGTTTCATAAGATGATTAAAATTTGTGTAAAAGTCATGTAATTTTATGCAGATTAGCTAATCGAATTCTCTGTTGCTTATAGCAGCATTAAAATAGGCCCAAATAAAATACTTATATCTGAAGTAGATCCATGTCATTCTTTCAAGATGCATCCTGATACCTTTAAGTCTCAGATTTGTCATTGATTTACATTTCAGATAGTTGTAGTTTGTACTCATTGCTCCTTACGCCGGTTAATGCTTTCGTTCAAGGAGCCCAGGAGAGAAACAGATGAGCTGTGTGAATGCATGTCAGATCTTGTAGCCCTCAGTTTTCAGTAGTACTGTTCCTCAAAGGAACGTGTATATGATTGATGTGCAGCTGACTCAGCTGTTTAGAACAACCCGGTCCTTGAAACCAGGATTTATCATCTGCTGAGATAACTTTTAAGCAGATGCTGTATTATTCTACTAATACGACTATATTATAGTTCAATGATAGAAACAGGGGCTTAGGAAAGGCAATTGATTGATTTTTCGTTTGGCTTCCTTAGACTGTCTTTGATTCTAGTCTCAAAAGGGCAAGTCATAGTCCCACCTAGTATTTCTAAGCCCATGTGTGGCCCACATGTCTAGTTTTACTGTGGTATTGGAAACTAGTAGTTCACATATTAGTTTTTTGATGTACTTATTTTTCCAGAGCTGTGTAGTAACTCAGTGTACTGCAAAAATGCAAATAAATATGTTTGGGGCAAAACTGAACTCCCTTCATCCTTTGTCCTTTTCATAATCTTTCTGGTGTCAGAAGCTCTACTACAGAGGACTTAAGCCTATGAAGTATGTAAGCCTACTGAGGTATGTAAGCCAAGTTTCATTGTCTATAACCCAAGTTGCCTTACTCTGTTCTTTGCAAAGTTGAGAATGATTATCTAGCTGAGATAGTGACTTTTTTTACGGATACTTTTTTTTTTGGCAGGCATTATTTTTTACATGATTTTCTCTGTTTCTTTCTTTGAGAGACAGCCTTTCATCATAGGACAGGGGATACAGATTTAGCAGAAAGGTTATTTATTTCTTATTCATTCTGTTTTTGGACTTGTGGAGAAGTTGTCTCAATGCCACCTCTGTGCCACATGGTGTGAGATGGCCTATACTATGCCTTTGTCATGTTTTTGCTCTGAAGCTGTGAAGCAGCTCAAAGTAAGATTGTAAAGGTATGAGATACTGTTTGCTGCCTGGGACAAGCACAAGCTTGCTATTTGAGACACGCCAGGTAATCCATAATGAAATTCACACTCTTTGGTGTCAGAAGAATGTGATTAAACAGGGCTGATCTCAAAGGTCTGTTTTGTTCAATCTGTGCTTTAGGACAATTGGACTGCTTGGCCCACTTTCTCCACTTGGATTGGCAGCAGGCTGTACTGTGAAACTTAGGTCTAGTGACTGTTGTGACCCGGTGAAAATGACGCAGAATTAAATATAAGACTGTTTCTTAGCTTCTGTATCATGCCTTGGCTGTAGGGGACTCTGGGATGGTTTTGTCTGATGCCTTATTTTTTGAGAAAGCTGGCATAACAACCTCTGTGATGAGCCCAGTACAAGTTGCAGGAGCCAGCAGTGGTAAAAGAAGCAATGCAGAGTGTGTCAAAGGAGAGAGTTGTATGGCTTGAGTTTTTACTGGAAAAGGGCAATGACACAGTACCTTGTATGCAGTGAATTTGCTTATTAATACAAATCTGTGACTGGAAAGAAGATGGTTGTCTTTTGAGAAGCAATTGCCTCTACCTGCTAGCTTTCATACAGCTGCAGGTAAATTCGACCAGAAGGTTCCTTGCACTTGCTTACATAGGGATAACTTCTATATGGTATTGTTTGGAATATAAAAACTACTTAAAACTGAATAAATAGGTAAATAGAAGGTGTTTACTTCTTTGAAAACTGTTCCTTATATGACTGGTTATACTGTCAGGTATACTGGTTATGACAGCATTGCCAGGCAGTCCCAGGGAAGCAAGGGAAAAAGAATCATGGGGAGAAGTTAATGGAAGAAAAATCTCAGGGTGTTCTCCTACTCACAGCATATCAAGCACTAGTTTCACCGAATCTATCCTAGTTACAACTCTAAATTTTTAGCCAGGTGTGGTTAAAACACCCCATACGGACCCAGTTTTTCATTTCCCTGCATCTTCTCTACTGCTGTTAGTTGGCAGGAAATGAAAATCATACCTAGTTTTGTGAGATTTTCTGTGTAATTGTCCATTCTCTGATATGCCAGATGGCATTTGCTGTGATGGAAGATTAGTCAAATTTTTTGCCACTATCCCTCCAGTGTGTAGCAAGGCAGAAAACAGTGTTTGTTTGTTTGTTTTCACTTGGATGGAGATGATTTGCCTTTATGGATGGTATGCCTGTATGCTGAATCCTGTTTCGGGACTCTTGTATTCTGATGGTTTGGTGACACAGCATGCATACAGTAAATACATGTCTCACTAATGTTTTTTTTTTCTAATTATTTGTATTATGTTATTGTTCATATGCTCATGCTAGGGTTTCTGCTAGTTTATATGGCACAACAGTGTGAAATAGAGAATGATTTTATCACTAACTTTCTTACCAGAGGAAGCTATTAAGTGTCTGATTATTCAGGTTACACAACAGTTTAGTCATCAAATTTTTAGTAAATGGCAGAAGTACTGCTTAAGCAATGGATACATCTTTGTGACCAACAGAAACCAAGGAGGGGTTTTGTAGGGTTTTTTTCTTTTTAAACCTATCCTGGAGCTTAATTCTTAGACAGCTACAATTAAGGTGATTGCTGTGGTTCATGAGGGAGAATATTTTTGCACTTTTTCATTCACAGTTACTATTACTGAACAAATGGAACTACAAAAATAAACTACTAACACAGTAAATCCTCAGGAGTCTGATAGAGGAATATATATTTCGATATTGTCTTAAGAAAATCAGTTTAGAGGAACTTCCTTTTGCAGGTTTATACAAAAATACAAGTTTGATATTCTCAAAGCCTGCTGTGTTTTCTCTAATCTTAATGCAGTTACCAAGAAGTGCACTAAAAATGTCACAAAAGACTCTTCTGGCAGTACTGAGTTGAACCTGGGCATGACCACAGTGCTTGCATTCAAAACATAGGGCAATGATCCTCTGGTATCTTCTTCTTGTTATCGTCTTCCAGATCATAAATGAAGAAAGAAGCCAGAAACATTGACATCAGTGACAGCAAGTAAGGTTCTGGATTGATAGTTTTTCTTTCTTTGTTCCAGAATTCCAGCAGTGCTTTGAAGAACTCCTCTTTCAGTTGTGAGGAAGTATCACGGCAAGTATTTATTTCATATTTTATGTAGCAGTGTCATGTGGTGCTGCGGTGGGTCTAGGCCTTGTTGTTTATGGTTGTGATTTTTGTGAGCTCAGTCTTCTGCAAAATATGACCTGCTATGCAAGTACCATTTTTACAATCCCTTTATGAGAAAACAGCTGGGCATATTTACAGAGCTAATCTTCTGATATTTTATTAAGAAGGACAAAGTTGTGCCCATAACCTAGAAAAGAAAGAGAAGTTAAAGTATTTGTAGACTAACCAGTGAAATTAGTTGAATTACACTCATGTCTGTTGTACTTTGGGGACTGGTTTTAGATTCACTTCAGTTTTACTCAGAGCAAGCTTCAAGCTCTGCAGTGTTTTACAGATCACTGGTCAAGCTTCGAATTTGTAAAGCATTTGCAGAATTCCACAGAGAGATGTGTACAGACATAAGTACCTATACATTTTCTATTTGACTCACAAATTTGTTGTCCTAGTATCTGTCAAATTGCTTGTATTCGTTTTGCTGCTTTTCCACATTATTGGTTGCAGAGATTTTTTCACTATAGTTTTGGTGTGAAGAATTCTGGTGAAGAACTCCATTTGTGTTCTGAACTGAATACTTTGAGCTCTGTAGGCATTTAATGAGTTGTAATGAGATTACTGGAAACATCTGATGCTTGGCTGTAGGAGTTCAAGTTGCAATTTCTTCTTATTAATATGCCATGTTTCTTCTCAGCTGCATTGCTCTGAACTGCCACATCTAATTTCTTCACAGAAGTGCAGACTTTGATCACATTATGGAAGAAGGCTATGAACTTGACCTCACTTACATCACAGAGCGGATTATTGCTGTATCCTTCCCTGCTGGCTGTTCTGAGGAAACTTACCTCCACAATCTACAAGAAGTAACACGAATGCTCAAATCCAAACATGGTGATAATTACTTGGTACGTGTAAGATCAGCCGTTTATGACACATCTTCTTTTGTCATGCAGGAAGTCTACTTGAGGTGCATATATACCATTATAAACTAAAAGTTGCTCTTTGGTCCATCTTTACAGCCTTGTAAGCAAGTGCAAGATTTTCAGTAGTATTTTAAGCTGCTAGATATTGAAAATACTTTCTTTGCTGAGGTAGTGCAGTCTCTGTGGTGATGTGGATTACATGTAGTCAAATGCTGAAGAATAATTGCACTGACCATTTTCATTGTCCAGCGCATACTCTTAAAAGATACACACCCTGCAAAGTGGAGTGTGTCCTTCTTTTGTAGCAGTGAACTACATCTGTGTTCTCAGGTGGGTATCTGATAATCTCTCGCTGTCATGTCCACTTCCAGGCATGTGAAGACATGCCTACACTTTTTAAGTGAAGTCATGCCTTCACTTTTACATGAAGGCAACATGTAAAAGTAAGGTTGCTGTTGGTATGTTCTGTCCATCTCTTTCTCATTAACTTGTTCTAGGTGCATTTTTCCAGCCATTTAGTTTTCTATAGGAAATTAAACAAGCATATAATGAGCTCCATGTGCAGATTTATTTTTTTTAAATTATGACAACAAGCTGGTAATCTCCCATGCTGTTTTCTGGCTAGTGCTGTGGCATGTATTGTCTCAGCTTGTTCTATGAAGGTGAATTTAAAACAAGGCAAATATTTTATTTACTTTTTTTCTTGTACTGTTTTTTTAGGTTGTGTGTAAACTATTAGAATTAAATGCATGACTTCAGGAGCATGAACTTTACTCACAGTGGAAATTAGTTACTGGAGAGATTCCATTAATGATTTAAACACATTATCTTCTGCTCACAAACTGAGATGTCATAGGTGCGTTATGAAGCAGACTGAACTTGTGATTTGGACTGATGTCCTCAGCATGCTGCCTTGGTGCCCTTGGCTTCCCTTCCATCACGCACTGGTAGCTTATAAGGCACAAAATAGTAATGGTTTGAAGGTGACCTGTGTGTAAAGCTTTATAGGTTCAAATTCACCTGTTCTCTGGCCTTTTCCATGTGACAACAGTGTAAGCTTGTAGTTAAATCTCACTTAATACTTGTTTGTATTACAAAAATCTGATATATGGTAAGTCTGGTTTAGCGTCTGGGAAGGATTGTAGTGTCTGTGTCTGAGAGGGAGTGTAGTCAGTTTCTCTTGCAAAGTTGGCATTTTTTTATTTTTTGTTTTAGTTTTGTTCTATTTATTAGTTTCTTTTCTAATGGGCACTTTGGACATCAGCTGTCTTGATAAAAAGAAAGCTTGATGCCGTCTACTCTAAATGTGTTTCTGCAGATTTGTGAGGTAACCTGACAAAGCACAGCCAGCTTGTCGATTCAGAGAGCTTGTTTTTAAACTAACTTTTGTTTCTCATGTTTCAAATACCTCTTCAGCCTGCTCAAGAGGCACATGTGTATCAGCAAAGATAAAAAACCCCAAAACCTCCACAAAATGGTATGCAAGTCAGCAGTCCTGCTGAATTTGATGGGAACGATTCTACTCTTTTACTGAGTCAGGGTCTCAGCTAACAGAACATATACTACAAATCAGCATTTGTCATTTTTTATCTAGTCGTTTTCCTTTCACTACAGTGAAAGGAGTGAGTGCATTGTTTCCTGTTTGAGTTTGTTATGAAGAGTATGAAGAAAAACCCCTAAGTATCTAATTTGCTCTAACAGTAGAGGTTTATACTTTGACAGTCTGAGACCAGAGTCCTTTAAGGAGAGATGAAAGCCTGTCCATAGCTTACAGTAAATTTTTCTCTGCTTTGATGTTCTAAAAAAACATATTCCCGTAGACTGGTTCCCAGAAGGAACATGACTTTTCTGACATATGAAAATTTAGAAACTGAGGTTAATGCTCCTCTTTCTTTTACCAAAATATAACTAAGTAGAACAAGGATATGCCAAAAAGGGACCAAAAAGGATGCAGGTAATCTTCCACTGTGTCATGGTTTAATCCCTGCCAGTAACTTGGCCCCACACAGCTGCTCACTTGCTTCCTCACCGGTGGAATGGGGGAGAGAATCGGAGGAGTGAAAGTGAGAAAATATGTAAGGCAAGCTTAATAGGTTAAACAAAAGCTTTATGCATAAGCAAAGCAAACCAAGGAATTATTAATTGCTTTTCTTGGGCAGGCAGATATTCAACTGTTCCTGGGACAGCTGGGCTTCGTGCATAACGGTGATTTGGGAAGACAAACATCATCACTCTGAATGTCTCCGCTCCCTCCTTCCGTAGACTTATATGCTGAGCCTGTCATATGGTATAGAAAATCTCTTTGGTCAGTTGGGGTCAGCCATCTTAACTGTGTCTTTTCCCAGCTTCTTGTGCATCCTCAGCCCACTCACTGGTGGGGTGGTGTGAAGGCAGAAAAGCTCTCGACACTGTGTAAGCACTACACAACAATAATGAAAACATCCCTGTTTTATCAACACCATTTTCAACACAAAACCAAAACATAGCCCCATATGAGCTACTGTGGAGAAAATTAACTTTAGCCCAGCCAAAACCAACACACAGTGGCATCTACTTAAACCATATGCTTCTCTTCAAAGACTTCTGTGATGTCTTGTTTTGTTGTATGTGAAATGTTGGTTCCTGTGCCTCTTGTTCTCTGTTCTCTGCTGTTGGGATTCCTGGAGTATCTCAGTGTGATCACTGTAGCTTGACAAGGATTTGGGTACAACAGCATCTTTGAGTTTGGTGTCTGACCCAGCGGTAACAAATATCCATCATGAGCAGTATCCATCATCTGATTGTATCCTGACACACAGGAATTTTTAATTGTTCTTAAGTATAAATACAATATGAAAGATGAATAAAAAAGTTTTTGTCAAACAGCGCTTTTTTTCCTGTGGAAAATTTTAGGTAGTTGATTTCTTATTATAGCTTTAGCACTCATTTTAAGAATTCCATATTGAGATCTGTATTGAGAACTGCACATCTCTGTTAATTTGTTTTCCAGTTATTGAAGCGAATAGAAAATTACATAAAAAATGGTGTTATTTATAGAAGACAATATTGGTTTCATTCCTGTTTTACTGTTGGTATTTCAGGAAGGATAAGTATAGTGATATAGTTGCTTTAACCTGTTCAGTTTTTGGCTCCTTTGCTTAGACAGCTGATGAAAGTGCTGGTAAATGCAAAAGGGTAATACTTTAGAAGAGTGTTACACTTTAGAAAAGGGTTCTTAAATTGTCCTTGGGTAGTAGTAAACTGTATAATTGACTTACCTCATATTTACTCTTTCTCATGTTTGTGATCTGTTTATTCCATTCTCTCAATGTAATTAATGAGACTTTTTCAATGATTATGCCATCTGTACATAACTTGGGTTGTAAAATAGCCACAACTGTGAAAGAGAATCTGCCTCAGTAGCATTGTTTCAGTTCTTGAGTATTGCTATTTCAGCTTGTTATTGATTGATACTAATTTAAGGTACTTTCTAATGAAAGTGTTAATTATACTTGTATACACTGCTTTCTTTTGTTAATTTTGCGATCTGTCTCTTCATTTGTTCCTTATTAAGCACTAAGTGGAAGGTAACTTGCTTTTTAGTGGGTTAACAGAAGAGCTGGAAGATCTCATAGGCTAAGCTATAGTTAAATAGGTATGTCCTGTCTTCCCTGTAAAGTTCTGACAGACCAATACTCTCATGTCAGGCATGCAAATTCAAATATTTAACACTGTACCACCCTCCCAGACTTCTTATTGTTAATTCTTATGCTCTGCATTATATGCATGGTATCCAGCTCTCTTGGTATACCTCTGACTCAAAGCCATGCGAAATAAATAAGATGTAGCAGAATTTTAATTGTCCTCTTTCAAAATGTGCATTTAAGTTTAGCTTTAGTTTTATTATAAAATAACTGAATATCTAAAATACATTTGCTAGTGCTACCTGACGTCAAATGTTGATTCAGTTGAGTAGAACAGTGGGCAAACCTGAAGCCATATCATTGTAGTTTCTTGTAATTTTTATGTTTCAAATACAGCTATTTACTGCATAAATTACAGAGTATTGATGGTTAATATTTTTTTCTTTCTTTCTGAACAGGTGTTAAACCTCTCTGAAAAGAGGTATGACCTTGCCAAGCTTAACCCAAAGGTATTGATTGTCTTCCATAACATAGCTTTCTAGTGTTAAATACAACTTAAATGGCCTGATAAGCCCTGAAGCTATGCAAGTGTTGATATACCAAGTAAGAGCAGAAGTTTTGGAAGATAATAAAAAAACCCACATGCGCCCCTTTTTATTTTTTCTCAAGTTCTGTTTTCTGTCTGTTAGATCTGTGTTTTACACAGCTGTTCCTGTTGTTTTCTTAGACTTTACACACAGGACCAGAAGCCTGTTGTGACTTCTGAAAAACTTCTATTGGGTGATACAAATTTTACTTCAAGTATACTTTCTTTGTGCAATCATAGTTTACTGGGGTTGTATACTGTAATATACAGTCAGCTGAAGCTAGTGAACTCAGTTCAGATAAGGACTTCGCTTTTATACTATCTTTGAATAGTTGCTTCTCTGCACAATAAGGAATGTCAGAATGATTGATGTCTGACTCTTGTTCCTTCTCACCAATTGATGCATTTGTTTGTTGTAAAAAATGATGTGCAGGTACTCTTCAGCCTCTGTTGTAATGCCAGAGTAGTACAGATGTGTATTTACAGCAGTAGATTTACAGAGATAAGCTACCTGAGGAAAGTACTAAAACCCACCTTAATTTTAACTTTTTGCATCCTTTATTGGTTGTGAAGGATGGTTCATAGTTATTGGCTGTTTTAGTATTAGGCATATGTCGTATGCATAGTATGTATGTATTACATGTGTTTTGTTAGTAAATATGCATATAATAATAATAGGCTTAGTAAACTGTATTATGTAGTGAATAGAAAATCTGAACAAAATTTTGACATGCTGTAATCTGTTGCACATGAAGGAAATAAACTGAATATAAAATGAAACCCATCAAAAATCATTCTTTGTTCTAATTCTGATTGTATTTACTGTTACAAAATACTAGAAATTTTAATTGAAAAATCTTCTAAGAAATCAAGACCTTCAGAAATGTTGTCACTTTTAAGTGGTTGGTGAGATTGGGACGGGAGGAGGAAGAGGGAGATTTTACTTTGTAAAAGTACTAGTATCTTAAAAACAACAAATTCCCTCTTCCACTTAAGAGACCTGTAAGCATCATAACAATTGAATTGCATGATTATCTGCGATGGGAAAAGTTGTGGAGACTTTCAACCATGACGATTATTTGAATCCAGATTTTAGTATATGATACTTGGGTCAAGGTGTCTCTTGTAAATGTTACTTGTTTCATTGCAGATTATGGACGTAGGGTGGCCTGATTTCCATGCTCCACTTCTTGATAAGGTGTGCACCATCTGCAAGGCTATGGAGTCCTGGCTGGACAATGATCCTCAACATGTGGTGGTGATCCATTGCAGAGTAAGTGCAATGGATGAGTTTGTATTCATTTTCAAATACCTTGTCCTTTACTCTTCTCATTTTAAAAAATAAAAAGCTTGATCTGTTTTCAATGTTGGCAACAGTGTGCCAAATGTTCCGTTGATGTAAGAAAGCTTAAATCCATTGACCTTGCATGCTTCTTAAAGATTTCTTTTTTGTTATGACTAAAGTCCTAGCCCTTGCTGCAGGCGTAGCATGCACCAATGTTACTTCACATCCTTCAATGGTCACTATTGTTCCTCCTGTGAATGTATTTAGAAGCTTGAGGTTTTTCCAGCTTGATGGGAAATTCTCCGTGTTTTGTGACTCTCATGAATTTTGTTGCAGGATAAGGATAGGCACTATATCACAGATCATCTCTTTAGACTGTGTATGGTTATAGGAAATGAGGTCATTAAGGACCTCCTGGATACTTCTGAAAGGTTTTAACTGACAGCATTATTGCAGTGCCTTAGAGCAAAGCTACCAGTGTGCTGTGTTTCTTCCTCCTGCTTGCTCACAATAAACAGAAATAAAGAAAAACCTTAGTTAAATTTGGATAAAATTAATTCAGAACTGGGTTCGTAGCTGTGCTTATGACGCTTGAGGCAAACCTGTCTCTGTATCACTGGCAGATGTTACGCCAAACAAAATGGTGGTCATAATGGGACCAAAACTTCTCTTCAAGTCAGGTTGTATAGTCCCCAGTCCCGAATTTCTTCCAGGCAGAATGCCATTATTGTATGAAACATTTGGGATCTTACTAGTTGTAGGAATGCAGTCAGGAGAATGGCTCATACATGGGACAAAAGAAAAGGGAACAAAGTATTTCTAGGTATACGATTATATACTAATTGGTAATGCGTGTTCTTGATTAATGCCTTTTGCTAATACCTGTTTCCAGCCATAAAGATAGATACAGCCAACTACTATCAGCTGAGAGACTGAAAATATTTTGAAATCTCTGAGAATTCCTTGCTGTTAAATTTTACTGAATTTGTCATGTAAATGATTTAAAAATACTTTGAACATTTTAAAAATTATCCATAGAAAATCTATATACTATAAATATATATATATATATATATATTATAAATATGTATACTATAAATCTCAGGTGTTGGGGAGATAAAAATGTGAAAACCTGTCAGAAAGTCCTATTCTTTCCAAAATAGGTATTTTTTAGTGTTTCATCCTGGGAATTGCAACATTGTCTAGACTTGTTGTGAATCATCTCTGGAAAAAATAACATAAATTTAGAGTAGTTCATACAATTTTTCTTTTTTTTTTTTCCCAGTTAATTCCTCTTAATTGGTAAGTCTTGACAGGCATGCACATAGAAATCCTACTTAGTCATTTTTTATGTGATTTGTCAGCCAGCTTACATTGACAGATAAGCTGCTGCCCATTATTTCCACCTTTCCATCAACACAGGGTGCATGAGCAAAAGGACTTTGAATCTCTTGCCTTAAAATTGTATTTAGTATGGGTCTTAAATATAATAATGCCCAATAATGTAATACATAAAACAAGTTATCATTTCCTTTTTCCTAATACAGGGAGGAAAAGGAAGGATAGGTGTAGTCATATCATCATATATGTACTTCACCAATGTTTCTGCAAGGTAAGTGTGAATAATGCATGTTGTGTGGTTTTTTACAATAAATATTGGGAAAAATGACGTAGTTGACTATGGTCTGTCAGCTTACTGTTTGTCAGTTAAGGTTTGTCAGGTTTTCTTCTCAAAGAGTTTTGGAATATGTCTTTAACAGAGCCTGCTTTCATGCCAGGTTTCTTGTAATCCTGCTTCCAGCAAGAGACTGGACTAGGTGACAGCCTAAGGTCCCTTTAAAACTGAGATTTTATTGGTTTGCAGAAAACCTTTCTAAAGTATGTTTTCAGATGAATGTGCAAGAAGCCATTTTTATGTAATGATGCTATCTTTTTTCTATTAAAACTATATATTTTTCGTGTCCATCAAGTGGCCTCTTGAATTGGTGAGAAATTTAACTACTTAAGGAAAACAGTTATTAGAATCTGGAAACAGTGTTTGAATAGGGAATTCCTAGACATTGATCCAAGTGCAGAATGAAGTATAAGAAATAATCTAGACTTTATTTTGCAGTCAGTTCAAACAGTAGGTGTCTGATTACTTGGTTATAATTGTTTCTTTTGGAGTGCTCAAATTATGAAATCACAATTGGCAATTTATATCAAAAAAGATAGAATTTGATAAATAGTCTCAAAAAGGATGAAATGTGTTTTGGAGTTTTTTTGTTGGGTTTCTAATCACATTGTTTTCCCTTGGGGTTTTTTTATTTATATACATACATAAATGGATTAAAATAAAAATGCACTCTAGATGCCATGGTTAAACCAAATTTGGTCCTGAATTTACACCAGCCTGTCAGTAATAGATTTGATCCACTACTGTAGTTGATGGAGTCTTGAATCGTTAGAGGTTGATGGCAAATTACTCATGGATGTCAGGTAAACTAGAATCCTGGAAAAGAATCTGTGTTCATTAGGGTAAACTCAATTTGTAAGTAATTACAGACCAAGAAACTCAAGTGCACTGTGTTCGCCAATATGAGCTGAAAAAAATACTTGCTTCAGTTAGTAACTGTGAGAGTGATTGCCACAATTTTGTATTTTGTTGAGAAGTATTGTGAATGACAAAAACTGTCAAGTGGGGGTAGTACAGTTGTTGTGGTGTGATTTCAGTGTTGCAATATTATGTCATCCCTAAAGGGGGTACCTGGCTATAAATACATTTTAGTAACACCATTACAGTCACATTCAGGTGTTGTTTTGGTAAACCTAGCAATGAAAGCTCTCACCTTTTACCCCAAACAAATTGAGGATTCCTCCAGTGAAGTTGCAGGAGAGGAGTGAGCTTGGAAGCCCTCTTTAACTTTCTGGATATTTGGCAGCTGCTCTCCAAAACTTAACTTTTCTGTGTAAGAATGAGGTTGGGGGTTTCCCAGCTAGGATTTGTATATCCCTAGTATTATCAAGACTCTTGAAAATGGTACACAGCGACCTTGCAGAAGCAGAAATTACTGCAGGTGCTGCTGTTGAGGGTGCCATCTACTGTGTCTGAAATGGTAATTGGAAGACTTTTAAGATGTTTGCACTAAAGAAAGTTCATAATTGTCAGTATGCATAGGTGTCGTGGTTCTGGCCAGGACAGGGTTCGTTTTTTCAGTATGCTTCAGGGAGCATGGCCAGTACTGAGAGGTTATTCTCTACCACTTCATGTCATTGCTGGGGGTGGGGGGAAGGGGATCCTTCAAGGGAGAAGGAATCCCTTCTGGTTGTGAATGTGTGGCTGTCTTGGTTTGAAAGACAGGCGTCTGTTTAAGTGAGGCAGAAACCCCCTTTGAAATGGGAAATGCAACCCCCTTCCCTCCGGATTATTATAACTTTGAAATTAAGGGGCTTTCAGGCAAGGATATGAGAAATAGGAATAACAGTTCTTTACTAATTTATATATATATAAAACAAAACAAAACAATAAACAGCAATGACTATGGCAGTTATAACAGCACAGTCACCCAGTGCAGCCTCCTCTGCTACCAGGCAACTTCCCCTCTTGGAGCAGCGCTGGTCACAGCCGGTAGCTTCCCCTCCTGGAGCAGTGCTGATCACAGTCGGCAGCTTCCCCTCCTGGAGCAGTGTTGATCACAGCCGGCAGCAGCGCTGGTGGCTCCCAGTGAGCAGGGTGGGTGCAGCAGCTCCGGTGAAAACAGCGGTCCCGTGGAAAAGGGCCTGGTCCTCGCCTGAAGGTCCAGTGATGCAGCCTCTCGTCCTCTGGAAGTCCAGCGGAGAGAAGCTCCCTTGTGCCTGAAAAACCTCTGATTATATCCAGGTGGGAAATGTTCAGTGCCCCCTCCCAGGCGGAGCATCTCACAATGGGGTGGTGAGGCACTGATGGGCCTGTTAACAGGAGATAGTTTGGAGTCCGTTATCTATGAGTCCTTTGGCAAGGCACAAATGCTCCCATTAATAGAAGATGGTCCGGAGGGAGGAGGCAAAGAAACACTGCCCCACCTGGTTTCACAGCTCATGAAGATGGTAATAGAATATACTGCAACCCAGGACAGTGGCAGAGGGAGCCATCCAGCATTTTCTATTATTGGGGGTTTCCTCAGTGAGCGATAATGTTTCCTTTCTTCTACCCTCTGTCATTAGTATTGTTGTTATTACTATTCATTTTCTTAGCTCGTTCCTGGGTCCAATAAATTGTTCTTATTCAAAGATCAAAACCTGTGATATTTGCCTCTGTGCCTCCAGTTCTCCTCTCCATCCCACTGCAGGGGAAGGGGTGAGGAGGGAGGAAGCAAGCAGCGGTGTGGTTTGGAGAATGTCAGTAGGAGCGCTAAATTAGGGAATTCCATTCCTGAACCTCGACAACATGCCAAAAAAAATCTAGGCTCAGTGAAATCTAGTGAACTTAGTCTTAGCACCTCTGCTATGATGACAGGCTAAGGGTCAGGGTTGGGGTTGTTCAGTTTGAAAGAAGAGTAGGCTCCAAGGAGACCTTCTGGTGGTCTTCCAGTACCTAAAGGAGGCCTACAAGAAGGGTGGAGTGGGACTTTTTCAAAGTAATGCAGTGATAGGACAAGGCGGGGAATGGCTATATACTGAAGGAAGGTAGATTTAGATTAGATATTAGATATAAATTCTTTACTGTTAGAGTAGTGAGAAACTGGAACAGGTTGTCTAGAGAAGTTGTGGATGCCCTATTCCTGGAAGTGCTCAAGGCTAGGTTGGATGGGGCTTTTAGCAGCCTGGTCTAGTGAAAGGTGTCCTGTCCATGGCAGAAGAGTGGAACAAGATGATCTTTAAGGTCACTTCCATGCTAAACCCTTCTGTGATTCTATGAAAAACCCTTATTGATGCAACCCCCCTTTAGTTATCTGTTATAATATCAAATTTTCTCATTTAGGAAGGAGTAATGTGTCATCAAATTTAATGAGGTCAAACAGAGCTCTTTGCAATTGTTGGTAAATTCTATTTTAACAAGAAAAGTACTAGCAGTTTTTGGCCAGTTAGGAATGGGCTGCCTAAATTCTGGATGGTAGTGTGGGTAAAGATGTATGAAGATATATGATGGGATTGTGTGAGAAAGAGGTTTTGGGTCAAGAATATTTTAAGTACACACTATGTAATTTTTAACACCCATGAAGAAAAGGCTTGACGTTATAGCCTGATCCAGCACCCTGTCAAGACAATTGGCATCTTCTGATTAATTCTTGGAAAAGGCATAAATTTCATTTTACTCCTGATATGTATATATGTACTTTGCACAGGTTTTTTTTTTCTGAACTTATTTAGGTTGAACTAGTTGTGGAATTTAAAAGTTGAGATTCTGGTGTGTGCCTGTATTTTGGAACTTCCAGATCTTTTATATTCTGATGTAAATTAATGCTGTGAACTACATCTGTTATGAGACACGTTTTTGTCTGGAACAGATAAACAAGAATCAGCATAGCACGTTACTTGGCATATGTGATTAACAGCATTCTTACTAATTTTTGACACTTTTTTTTCTGTAGTCTCTTGCCTTCCTTCACCCAAAAGAGACCCACATCAGAGCCATTCTGGATAGCGAATGGAAGAAAATGTGTTTTTTTGGAATATGTTGCTCCTTGATTGTGTGTTTGAAGAGTTTGTGGTCGTCTGATGTAAAATAGTTCTTTTGCAAAGATAGTCTCTTCCTTGATGGCTCAGAGTACAGGAAAGAAAGGCTGAATGAATTGTTGACTGCTTAAATGAACCTCTATCCTGGTACTACAGTTCTTTCTGAAAAAGAAAATAAATTTATATTTTATAGAGAGAACTCCCCAGTGGCACACTCAAGAAATTATGGCAAGTATCCTTCTTTGGGAGCCTGAGCTGCTTGGTTTTGCCAAAGTTTTTTTGCATTCTGATTTCAGCATATTTATTTTGGAAGTATGCAATTCAGTTAACTGAATAAGAAAGTAGATGCTTTGCTCAGGAAGGAAACTATCTTAAGGTGTTGAATGAGAAGGTGTCAGTGGAATAAACATCATTGTCCACAATGGCCGAAGTACTAGAGTTGCTAGTTAGGTGCTTCTTTCTTTTATTTCTCTTTACTTCCCTCCTTTTTTTCTTCCAAATATTTTTGCATAATTCAAGCAGTAACCTGATGAATTTCCAAGATAACACTGAAGCAGAATAACATGTGTCTCTTTTTTGACAGTGCTGATCAGGCTCTAGACAGATTCGCTATGAAGAAATTCTTTGATGATAAAGTTTCAGCTTTAATGCAGCCATCCCAAAGAAGGTATTCAATTTGTTTCTAATTTATATCAATAGGAAATGTCATCATTATCTTCTACTCCCATCCCTTGTTCCCCCCCCAGCTATGTGAAGGCTATTTCCACAAGATCCTCCAGTGCTTCCTGAATTCTCAGCACTTTATCTTATATTGATATTCCTTGATTGATGTGATCTCTCCTTCAGTTCCTGCATGTGCCCCAGATAGACAAGACCTTTTGTACCACACTGTTATCTAAATGGGTTCTCACTGCATTGTTTGGTAGCAAAGAGATGTCACAATCTATTTCTTGATGGTTGCAAGATAACAATTAACTCATTTTTCTGCGGCATAATGATGAGTATGGAATGTGTGCTGATTAGTGTGCAATAAGGATCTTTTTACTACTTGATTAGAGGATCTGCAAATTATGCACGTGCCCCATGTGCATACTAGTAAATGTTTGTCAAAGCATGCAGTATTCATTATGTTTATCTGGATGTGTTACCTTTTCAGTCTGTCTGTTATGGCAGAGGTTGAGTTAAGGTTCAAGGTAATAAGCACTTTGGAAAGTGAGTAGTTCTAGGATTCTCTGTGTACCTTGTTTTGATGAGAGGTAGTTGAAGGATTTAGTACCAAAAGAGACTGATATTCATCAGACGAGTAATTGTGATATAGGTGAATCTCTTTTAGAAATATAAAATATCGTATGGGTTTGATTTGGTAATTACTGTTCATATTTTTGTCTTAATCCCTGTGTATGCAGTGGGTTGTTTAGAAGTTGTTTAAAGTGTGAGACTTTGCTAGTAATTAAAACAGAAAAATCAGTAGTAACAAATAGTGTAAGGTGTTTGGTTCTGTTAATCTCTAAATAAAAACTTACCAGTTAGTTTTTTAACCCATTAGGTGACATGCACAGCTCCTTTTAACTTGAAAAATAGTAACACAGCATTCCATTAGACTTGAAATAAACTTTTCATAAGTAGAAGTTTACTGCCCTTTTTTTGTTTCCATTATATGCTTGCATATATGTGTATTGCATTTCAATAATAAGGATTTGAGAATGCTGCGTATTAGACAGAGAAGTGTGAACCATAGCAGCAAAAGGAAAGAGATGTTGTTAATTGTCCCCATCCAGAAGCCCTAGGCAGCAGGCGTAATTCAATGAGAGCCCAGAACCCCCACAACAGCCTGTGAATTGTGTATCAGGGCAGTTTTTCAACCATGTTGACAGGAAGCTTCAGTGGCTGCTAACTTAGGTGAGCTGTCTGTGAGCCCTAAAGCTAGAAGTTAAATAGGTATAAATAGTTGCATCTATCTTTCCTACCCCCCTTCAAGGACACTTGCTTAATTCTTCTGGGGGTAACTGTTGGGGGAGGGTCTCAGAGATACTCAGCTTGCTTCTTGACTGATGGAGTTAACATCTTTGCTCACCAATACTGAACTTGAGCTGGCCTTACCATCTTCCAGACATATGCACATACTTTGGAGTGTCATTTCTCATGAGAGCAGAGGTGGTTCTCCAAACTGTTTGTCAGAACTGATCTCCCGAATCTTACCTCTCCTACCTTTGCCTGGCCTGGCAGTGGTCACTAATCTTACTGCAGAGAAAGGAAAACCACCTCTCTTAATATTTGTGGGAAATTTTATAGTCCTTTGTTCCCATTCTGATCAGTCAGTGGCCTTTTAATATGCTTTTTCTCTGAAGCCATTGCTAGGTAATTAATTAGTGAAATCCTTGTTAAAACCCAGTTGATGTATAAATGGGCATAATTTAAGTGAATCTCAAAATTGTAAAATATTAAAATACACCAATTTTTCACATTTTGAAACTTTTTCTCCACTGAATCTTGTCCAGATAAAAGTAAATTGCGGCTATTAAGTCACTTAGCTTTTCCCTGCTGCTAGTTGGGTACGGTAACAATGGCAAGAAAAGTAACTGTAGACCAGATGTATTTTGAATCTGTTCTCAGATAAGCAGTTGAAGATTTGTCCAAATGAGAAATGCAGATAGAGACCTTTCATATGAAAAAAAGTTCTCATTAACCTATAGGATAAATCTTTGAACACTTGTCTCAAAAATAAGCCAACTACCTATAAGCCCCTTAAGTGCACTTCCTTGAGAAAGGTTTTCAAAAATTCAGTCAAATTTTTGGAATAATTAAAAGCAGATAGAGAGAAAATGTTCACACTGATATTAATAAACTCATTTATTAAACTCATGAGAGGTCACTGACAAAACATTTTAACACACTGTTTTTTTTGTCATATTAGGTGTGTCAATTTGTAAAATGTGTGCTTTTGATGTACCAAATCCTTTCAGAAAGATTGAAGGAGGAAACAAAAAAAAAAAGTTGCCTTTTCTAAACATTTCAAAATAAATTGAGCTTTGCAAGCTCTCTGTAAAGTGAAACCTATTTTAAACCACCACAACCCCCATTCTGGGGTAGTAAAGCTGTTGTTACTTGGCAGGATATCCTTAGTTGTGGTGTTACCAGGAGTTCTGTTTAATGAGATCTGTGCATAAAGGCGAAAAAGAGGTGGTTTTCCTCTATACATTCCTGAGAATGAAGTTAAATGAAGGTCTTCTCATAGGTGTGGAAGAAAAAGGAACTCAGTTAGTGGAAAAATTAAAGGACACTGCAGTGATGTTTACTGGCATGTATTTGCTCATGAGCTTGTGACCAAACTAGGTATTAAATCCCAGAAATAGAATAATTTTCACATTGCTGTGGTAGTTTTCCTCTTGTTTTGTGCTGAATGTGATCACTTCTCGTTATGAAGATGTTATTTGACTGCATTGCCCTTAATGTTAAGATTTCTGACAAGGGCACTTCTTGCTCTTGTTTTAGTGAAGGTAACTTCTCTGTAAATTGGGTGGGACCCATATCACGCCGCTATGAAAGACATTTAGGACTACAGTTGCAACTAGAAATGTGTACCAAAACGATTGACTTTACTATCTCTTCTACTTCATTTCTTACTTTGAATAGTAATATAAATAACTAAAATAAAGATATCAACAATAGCAATGTGACAGCCATGGATTTAATACAGTGGTAAATTAAAGTGTCTTTTCGTGCTGTTTTCTGAAGATTATTATTTTGGAGTTACATGCATTGTCACAATGCTATTCATTACCCATAATCTGTAAATATCATTGTGTAAATAATGTATTTCCCTGGTATTAGTGGTTTTATATAATTCAGCTAAACTTTTTGTTTCTAGATACGTGCAGTTCTTAAATGGCCTTCTATCTGGATCTGTGAAAATGAATGCAGCCCCTCTTTTCCTGCACTATGTTATCCTTCATGGCATCCCAAACTTAGATGCTGGGGGAGGTAAATTACCTAATCTTTCCTATTCAGGTGTAGGTGTAGATCTTGTTTCATATTGGAACTTTCTAGAAAGCCTGCATGAATGTCAAAGTAGAATTAATATCTTGTTGATGTCCATCTAAATATTCCAAATAAAGTAACCGTAAGAGAAACATTTTTAGAGTAAAAATTGGAGCAGGTGAAATAAATTTCTTGTTCTATGTTAAATGAATAGTTGATGCTATTCATGTCTGCCTGGTTTCTGAACAGTTGTAGTCCCTGTTACTGCAGAGGATCTGAGAACTTGGTCAGGTTTCGCAGTCATTTCATCTTTGTTTTGGGCAATAATTGTAGATATAATCTCTTTTCTGTTTTGAGATTGGATTTTGTGTGGAAAAGCTGTTTGGATAGGGTGTACTTAGAGAATTACACAGAATCATTTGGTTTGTAAAAGGACCTCCAAGGTCATTGAGTCCAGCCTTTGACCTGTCAACACCTTGTCAACTAGATCATGGCCCTAAGTGCCACGTCCAGTCATTTCTTGAACACCTACAGGGATGGTGACTCCACCAACTCCCTGGGCATTCCATTCCAAATTTTAACAACCCTTTCAGTGAAAAAAATTTTTCTGATGTCCAGAAAGAGCCTTCCCTGTGCAGCTTGAGGCTATGTCCTCTTACCGTATTATTAGTTGCCTGGGAGAAGAGGCTGACTCCCACCTTGTGACAGCCTCCTTTCAGGCAGTTATAGGGAGCAATAAGGTCTCCCTGAGCCTCCTTTTCGCCAGGTTAAACAACCCAGCTCCCTCAGCCACTCCTCACAGGACTTGTGTGGAGACTCTACCAGCTCCCTTGACCTTTTCTGGACACACTGCAGCACCTCAGTGTCTTTCTTGAAGTGAGTGGCCCAGAACTGGACACAATACTTGAGGTGTGGCCTCACCAGGTGCTGCTGAGATGGCTTGCTATACTAAGTGGCTTTAAAATTAAAATGATAAAATGAGATAGTGTGCTAGAGCACCGTAAAGGAATCCAACTTTAATAGCTAGACTTGATGAACTTAGAGGTCTTAACGATTAATGATTAAATAACAATTCTGTGGTTTTGTATTTTTATTATCTGAAGGTTAAATAGCACTGGTCTTTTGTAATATAATCAGCATGAATTTGCAATGATTATATTGTCATTATTGTTTAGTCTGATTTTAGTTCTAAAAACCTGCTTTAATAAAGTTAGGGTATTATTTGTGCTAGATAGAAATTTAAGGGCCTTACTTATTTTGAAACAAAACTGAAGATCAAATAATTTGTTTATTTTGAAAATGTTTTTATTTTATATTGGGAGTTTGCATTTGTTTTGGCCATTATCATTCTTCCCTTAATAGTTTTGTTTTCTTGCAGAATTTGTTTCCTTTCTTACTCAAATCCTTTAAAGTCCTTCCTTATTGAATTCAGAACTAGTCTGGAGATCAGGAAAAAGTGTCTTTTCCGTAAAATAAAATAAAATAAAATAAAATACTTTTTTAGCCAATTTTGCTTTGAAGGGTATTTTGACAGTCCAGCATTGTCACTTGTGTGCCCCTTTGCTCAGTCTGGATGTGCATGAAGCTTCCTAGTTGTAGTTGTTTTCCTATATCTGAATATTACAAACACCCTTTTTTGTTGGCTTCTTTTCAGCTTGTCGGCCTTTTCTGAAGTTATACCAGGCTATGCAACCAGTTTATACATCTGGAATATAGTAAGTTGTACACATTTTCCATTTTGTTTGAATTTAGGTTTTAGTTTTCGTAATTGCAGAATCACATAGCCTTTTTCAGTTTTGTTTGTGAGTTTCTTGTTTTTTTGTGCTTTTGTGTCTTTAAACCATGTATTTTATTTTTCTTTTCTCTCCTGTTAAGTAGCATAGGGTCAGAAAATCAAAGTCGAATCTGCATTGCTATAGACCCTGCCCAGCTTTTGAAGGGAGATATTATGGTAAGTTAATTGTATGGAATGAAAATCTATTGACATGGCATTTAGTTTACAGCCTGTGACCTATTTTGTGTTCTTGTAAAAAAAATTAATTGATGAAGTGCTTGGAGATACTGCAGAATCATTTAGGTTAATTTAGTCATCATCTTTGGCTTTCATGGGAATAAAAGTTCTTGTAAAACTCAAACTGGAACGTTTTTAGGAGCAAATTGTTTTCAAAACAATTGCTCTCAGTATTCTCATTTTATAGCATCACCAAGTCCAGTAAGGCCTGTATTGCTGTTTTCTCTGTAAAGATTACTGTGCGGAGTATTTGTAATTTGGCATTAAAATATCTTGTCCCATAATTTGGCAGGCAATGTGGACAATTGTTAAACTACCTACTACAAAGAAAATACCGAAGTAATTCAAAATCGTTCTGGCAGTCAAAAAAGTGCAATACCAAATAAGGGACAGATAATGTCCTAGGTCTGGCCTGTATAGGGTTAAATTTTGCCGTAGCCAGACAGGGCACGGTTAGGACCCAGAGGTTATTTTGTACCACCTCATGTCATTTTTCAGGGACAGGGGAAGGACTTCCTTCTGGGTCAGGTAGCATGGTGCTAGGAGTGCTCGAGTATTGCTGGGGTTTCTGGGCGGTAGGGGGGAGGAAGAAGGGGAGAGGTCTGTAAGCAATCATGTGTGAATTGTCAGGGTTTTTTTTCACTTGTACCTTCTGTCATTTGTATTGTTGCTGTTACTGTTTGTGTGTCCAGTCCTTGTCTCCAACCTACTGCAGGGGAGAGGGGGAGGGGTATTGATTGAGCAGTGTGTCTGGTTTGGGGTGTTTCAGTGGGAACACTAAATTGGAGAGCACCATTCCTAAACCATGGCACCCAATGTGAGGCACGAAGGGTTAGAATAGCAACAGGTCTGCCAGAGTGGGTTTGAAACAAAATTGATCTAAGCATTTGTTGCATTAGGTCCTGAGTCACTGGTCACAGTGTTGCTTGATTTGTCCACGTGGTGTGGTACCTAACTGTATGTATTTCCATACCTCATTATATTTTTCAGATCAGGGAGAGGGATCAGGATTGTTTTGTTGATGTGTCATGTGATACCAGCTTATGATGTGGTAACATCAAGGACAAGGAGGGTCATTTGAGATGTGTATTGAGTGTTGCTCTCCTGCTCTTACCTCCAACACTACGTTTGGGAGTCCATTAATAATCGTACCCAGTTTGTGGGGGAAGCAGGGGAGAATGATTTTCCCCAGCTTTCCACCTCCTTTTTCTCTTTCAGACCTGTTACAACAATTTTTGAGAATTCTGAGTTCCCCTTGGATATTTAGGAAAGCATGTTCTTGTCGCTAGGTCTGCCAGCTCTGCTCAGTGTGGTTCACACCGTGTTTAGAGTTACAGGAGATTTTTAGGAGGGTCTTCTAGAGATCTGCCCTGAGGGTGGGTAGTCATGAATGGCATGGAAGATAGGAGAAAATGGGCCAGCTTTTGAAGGACTATTCTGCTCCAATGGTTTGTAAGTTCACCCCTGAACAATTACAGGACTCTGTTGAAGTGATAAAATATGCAAAAGAAAAGTGCTGCGGCAGTTCCAGAGAGGCGTAAAGTTATGCAATGTGCTGGGCTTTGGCTGTTATTTATTGGACATTGCTCAATACCAGACAGCACCCTCAGGGGGAAGAGGAGGAAAGCAGATCAACAGGTGTAGACACTCAAACTGCAGCTGAACCAGAGGAACAACATGTGCTGGTAGCAGTTGCCCCTATAGAGAAGAAGAAATATAAGACCAAATCGGTTGGCGTAATGAGGGATGAAGAGGCAGTAGGGCCCTCCACAAGAGGAAGAGGCAGGGCCAGAGATAATCACCTGATCCCTGGCCCTGGGTGAGCTATGAGATATGGGTAAAGATTTCAGCCACCAGCCGGGTGGTCCCTTGTGATGTGGCTGGTCCAGTGCTGGGATATTGTGGCCCAGCCAAGCGACTGGGATCCCTGTCCTGGAATGTGTACATTGGGATTGGGAAGAGGACAGACACTCTGAGCCTCTGGAGGTGACTCCTGTCAAGTATAAGTAGTATCTTGTATCTTAACAAGGGTGATCTATTATCTTAACGAGGGTGATCTATTAGTGCACCAAGACAAGTGGAACACCATGGAGAAAGGTATTCAGTACTTGAGAGAATTAGCTGTGCTGGAGGTGCTTTATAAGGATTCAAATAATGAGGAATTCGCTATAAATCCAGATGAAGTCCTGTGTACACAGACACTACATGTGGCGGAAGTTCCTAGAAAGTGCACCATCACTGTATGCAAACTCATTGACAGTGATGTCACGGAAAAAAAGGTGAACAGAGTGGATAATTTGGTTTCTAAATTACAACTGTATGAAGAAAGTATCTCTTCCTCCCTATGGGTCTGTGTCTTGTCCATGGAATGACTGTCCAAGGACCTCTAGCAATTTAAAGAGGACTACCAGCAATTTAAAGAAGTGTCCCATACCCTGCCAGTACAGACCAGTCTCTGCTATTAGCAACAAGTGTCGCCCTGCTCAAGAGAGAGGGTACCCACCATGAAGTATCCTGTGGTTCTGCGTGCATGACGATGGAGAGGACATACGGAGGTGGGATGCAAGACCTACCTCTGTCCTAGCAGCCACCGGTGTGTGAGTTGAGAGGAAGCACAACTACTGCAGGAAATTCTTCAAGGATAAATCCTGCTCCAGTTTCCAGTAAGTCCTCAGACAGAATAGGAGGACTGATGTTACTTCAAATGCTCTTGAAGTGATCTCCATACTTAGAAGAAATGAGCACTTGTTACTTGGTAACAAGTACTGTTACCAGGAGGGGCCCTACCTCCAGCCAGGTGGAAGAAAGGGACAATCTGATTTATTGGACTGTGTGGATCCCATGGCCTGGCACATGAGACCTACATGAGTGTAAGGTTTTAGTTGACACCAGTGCACAATGTACCCTGACGCCACTGAGGTATGTAGGGGCAGAATCTTTTTCTGTTTCTGGGGTGACAGGGAGATCCCAACAGCTGACTGTACTGGAAGTTATACTGAGCCTGACTGGGAATGAATGGCAAAACCATCCAGCTGTGACTGGTCCAGAGACCCCATGCATCCTTGACATAGATTACCTCAGGGGAGGGTATTTTGAGGACCCAAGAGGGCACTGTTGGGCTTTTGGGATAGCTGCTGTGGAGACAGAGGAAATTAGACAGCTGAACACCTTGCCTGGTCTCTCAGAGGATCCTTGTGCTGTGGGACTGCCGAGGGTTGAAAAACAACAGGTACCAATCACTACCACAACAGTGTACCTTTGACAGTAGTGCAACAAACTGGGAAACCATAATCCCCATGCATGAGAGAATTCAGCCACTGGAGAGTCAGGGAGTGGTCAGCAAGACTTGCTCACCCTTTATTAGTCCTGTATGGCCAGTGCACTCTTCACTGGAGAGTGGAGACTGACCGTGGGCTGTTGTGGCCTAAACAAAGTCACACCACTATTGAGTGCTGCTGTGCTGGACATGCTGGGACTTCAGTATGAACTGGAGTCCAAAGCAGCAAAGTAGTGTCACCTTTGACATTGCTAATGCATTTTTCTCTATTCCTTTAGCAGCAAAGTGCAGGTGACAGTTTGCTTTTACCTGGAGGGGTGTCTAGTACACCTGGAATGGACTGCACCAGGACTGGAAACAGCCCCGCTCTTTGCCCTGGACTGATCCAGACTGATCTGGAAAAGGGCAAGGCTCCAGAATACTGGCAACGCATTGATGACATCATTCTGTGGGGCGACACAGCAGAGGAAGTTTTTGAGAAAGGGGAGAAGATAATCCAGGTCCTCCTGAAGGCCAGTTGTACCATAGAGCAGAGTAAGGTCAAGGGACCTGCCCAGGAAATTCAGATTTTAGGATTAAAACGGCAAGATGAGTGCTGTAAGATTCCAGTGGATGTGGTCAACAAAATAGCAGCTATGTCCCCACCAACCAGCAAGAAGGAAACATAGGCTTTCCTAGGCATTATAGGTTTTTGGAGGATGTTTTTTTCAGATTTCAGTTCGATTGTAAGGCCTCTCTATCAAGTGACCTGGAAGAAGAATGATTTTGAGTGTGATCCTGAGCAACAACAAGCTTTTGAACGAATCAAACAAAAGATTGCTCATGCAGTAGCCCTTGGGCCAGTCAGGACAGGATAAGATGTGAAAAGTGTGCTCTATACTGCAGCTGGGGAGAGTGGTCCTTCCTGGAGTGTCTGGCAAAAGGTACCCAGGGAGACTTGAGGATGAGCTCTGGGGTTCTGGAGTTGGAGATACAAAGGATCTGAGGCCTGCTGCACCTCTTCTGAAAAAGAGATCCTGGCAGGTTGTGAAGGGGTTTGAGCTGCTTCAGAAGTTATTGGCACCAAAGCACTGCTCCTCCTGGCACCTCAACTGCCATTGCTGGGTTGGATGTTCAAAGGATGTTTCACACACGCCACCAATGCTTCATGGAGTGAGTGAGTCATTCTGATCACACTGCGAGCTTGAGTAGAAAACCCCAATTGCCCAGAGATCTTGGAAGTCATCACAAACTGGCCTGAAGGCAAAAGTATTGTACTAACATCAGAGAAGCAGGAGGAGAACATGTGCTGAGAAGGCCGCACTATATAATCAGCACCAGAAAACGAAAAGCAATATGCTCTCTTTACTGATAATTCCTGCTGTATTGTAGGAATACATTGAAAACAGAAAACTGCTGTATAGAGTCCTATGTGACAAGTCACAGAAGGTATGGAGGGACAAGGTCGATCAAGTCAGGTCACAAAGCTGAAAGGCATGCAGTTAGCTTTAGGTATCGCTGAATGAGAGAAACGGCCAGCGCTCCACCTGTACACTGACTCATGGATGGTGGCAAGTGCGCTGTGGGGGTGTCTGTACTGGTTGAAAAAGACTGATTGGTAGCACAGAGGTAAACCTATCTGGGCTTTTGAATTGTGGCAAGACATTGCTACCTGGATAGACAGGTTGGCTGTAAAAGTACCTCGTGTAGATGCACACATACCCAAGAGTCAGGCTACCAAAGAATGTTGCAAAAACAAACAGGTGGATCAAGCTGCCAAGATTAAAGTGTCTCAGGTGGATCTGGACTGGCAACATAAGGGTGAATTATTTCTGGCTTGGTGGGCCCATGATACCTCAGATTATGAGAGAAGAGATGCAACATACATATGGGCTCGTGATCAAGGGCTGAATTTAACCATGGGCTCTATCTCTCAGGTTATCCATAACTGTGAAATGTGCTGCAATCAAGCAGGCCAAGTGGGTAAAGCCTCTGCAGGATAGGGGACAATGGTCGAAATATAAATATGGGGAGGTCTGGCAGATTGATTGCACCACACTCGGGCAAACCCACCAAGCAAGGGCTACGTTCTTAAAATGGTAGAAGCAACCACTGGATGGCTGGAGATCTACCCTGTGCCTCACACCACTGCCAGGAGCACCATCTTGGGCTTTGAAAAGCAAGTCCTGTGGAGACGTGACACTCCAGAAAGAAGTGAGTTGGACAAGGGGACTCATTTCAAAAACCGCCTCATAGAAACCTGGGCCAGAGAGCACAGCATTGAGTGGGTGCATCATATTCTGTACTATGCACCAGCCTCTGGAAAAACTGAATGTTACAATGGACTGTCAAAAACCATATTGAAAACAATACGAACATTGGGATCCATCAAAGGCCACCTGGTTGGTTAACACTAGAGCTCTACCAATTGAGCTGGCCCTGCCCGATCAAAACCTCCACATCCTACAGAAGGGAATAAAGTCCCTGTGGCACATAAGAGGAATATGTTAGGGAAGACAGTTTGGATTAGTTCTGCTTCAAGCAAAGGANGCAAGTCCTGTGGAGACGTGACACTCCAGAAAGAAGTGAGTTGGACAAGGGGACTCATTTCAAAAACCGCCTCATAGAAACCTGGGCCAGAGAGCACAGCATTGAGTGGGTGCATCATATTCTGTACTATGCACCAGCCTCTGGAAAAACTGAATGTTACAATGGACTGTCAAAAACCATATTGAAAACAATACGAACATTGGGATCCATCAAAGGCCACCTGGTTGGTTAACACTAGAGCTCTACCAATTGAGCTGGCCCTGCCCGATCAAAACCTCCACATCCTACAGAAGGGAATAAAGTCCCTGTGGCACATAAGAGGAATATGTTAGGGAAGACAGTTTGGATTAGTTCTGCTTCAAGCAAAGGAAAACCCATCTGTGGGATTGTTTTTACTCAAGGACCTGCATGCACTTGGTGTGTAATGCAGAGGGATGGGGAAACATGATGTGTACCTCAAGGGAATTTGATTTTTGGGTGAGAACAGCCTGTAATGTTGAGGTGTATAAATATTGGTTGCTGAATGATGCTGCCACTGTGTGCCGTAACTGCCATGGACAGTGAGGATGGACAGCTCCAGACAGACCAGTCATGAGGTCCCGATGCAGCTTGCAAGCACCCAACAGCACACTAGCCTCCTGCTGTGGAAGACATCTAGGACTAATAGAATTCGCAGTCATGAGCTAAATGAACTCAGCAGACATCCTTGAGGGATTGGATCAGAGGCTATGGAAATTACACCTATGCTTGTGTATGTGTGTATGTACGTATATATGTATATAGTTGGAAGGTGTAGGATTTGGACATGATACAGATGACATAGAATAAGGGGAGGATAATGACCTGGTCCTGACCAGGACAGGGTTAATTTTTGCAGTAGTCAGGAGGGGCATGGCTAGGGCGCAGAGATTGTTCTATACCACCTCATGTCATTTTTTGGGGATGGGGAAGGGCTTTCTTCTGGTTCAGGTGGCATGATGGAAGGACTAGTTGGGTATTGTTGGGTTTTCTGTGGGGAAGAGGTTTGAGCAATCATATTTGACTCTTTTTTTTCTTGTACACTCTGTTATTAGTATTGTTGCTCTTACTGTTTGTTGTCTTATTTCACTGCTGTTTTCAGTAAATTGTTTTTATCTCAGTCCGTGATCTTTACCTTTTGTGCCTCCAATTCTCTTCAGCCTGCTACAGGGGAGAAGGGTGTGGTCTAGTGGCTTGAAGTGTTTCAGTGGGAACATTGAATTGGGGAATACCATTCCCAAACCACGTCAGTGTCCTTGGTATCAGATTCCTTTTTCTATCTTCCCTTCCCATTCAGTTCTGTGTATTGTTCTTTCGTTCTTTCACTGAAAAATGGAGAAACAGTTTTTAAATATACTATTATAAATTGGCATACTCTGGAGGTTTGAGACAGTTTCAAATTAAGGAAGTTTTGCTATGTTTTGAAGGATTGTTGGTGCCTAAGGAAATGGAATATATCACAACAGAAATCAGTCTGAGACAAATTCAATATCTCTCAAATGAGATTTTAGAATGAAAAAAGAGCACATAGCTTTTCAGTAATGCTTGCATCATTTTAAAAGAGATAATCTTCATTAATCTCATGCTATTATTTGAGATAATTCTGAGCAAACCAGTGTCTGTTTCAGCATTTCAGTATTTCCTAAACAAAGACTTCAGCTTTGAATTCTTTTTTTACTATGTCTAAGCAAAAACTCCAGTGGTATCAGACAAAAATAATGATCTGTAAGATGCTCCACCTCCAATACCAGAAGGTTTAACTACTTGAAATGCATGCTTGTTTGTTTGTTTTTAAAAAGGGAAATAAAATACCCCTTCTTGTCTTAGCTTTAGGGAATTTGTTAGCACAATGTGAATAGCATGTGGTGATACAGAACAGATGCAGCTGTTGAAAAACTGCACTGACATCTGCAAATGGATATAGGAATTTTCCAGTGCATTGCAGTGGCTTGCATTAATTCTTGATTATGGTATCAGAAGGTAGTGAAGTCAGAATTCAAAGTTAGGCTTAGACTTCACTGAAAGCTTATTATGCGTACTGAGTATTAAAGGATATTTTCATTTTATGGATATAGATGTAAAATATTACTGATTGTAAGAGAGGACAGATTTTAATAAAAAATTACAATTCTCTGTAAGTAAGTTCTTTAGGGGTAAAATCATGTTAATTTTAAATTAAATTAATATTAATTTTTAATTATTTAACTTTAAGTTAATCTAGGTTAAATCCAAGGCTGGTACTTTGAATTAGAAAGTAGAAAGAAGGAGGAACTCCTTCTCATTCAGCATTTTTATAAATGAGGTTATGCAAACGACAGTACATTTTGAGTAAATCCAGCAGCTGTGCGAAGCTAAAACTTACATTGTGGATGAATGTATAGAAACTTATAGAAGCTCTTTTCAAGTATTTTTGCTTATATCATACAATTAAATGGAATTATCACAGTTACTTTCATACCAATTCTGGTGCAGGTTAGTTCTAATATGTCTCATCGTGGCTCTCTTAAGTTTCTGTCCATTTTTCACTTCTGGGCAACCTTGCCTTTTTCATCCTTTATGATGATGTTTTGCCTTTACAGAGTTGCTTGGCGTACTGGAGATTGAGCATTTGACTCAAGCAGTCAAAGCGTTACTCATACCTTACCTTTTGGTAATTAAAGTAGTGAAGCGATGCTGGTAGTTGTGTTGACTAAAAGGAAGTAGATCTCTTTAACAGACAGGGGTTTGTACACGATGTTCCTTTTAGTGCATGTAAAGCACTGTCTGAAAAAAGAAGCAAATACTGTTTTACCTGGTATTGCCAATATACAGTAGGGTATTCTCTTTTTAAAAACAACCAACCACCCTCGCTTTCAGGTAAAATAAAGATTACATGCATAGAGAATCTCCCAGCCCTTATAATGGGTTAGGAATATGTGATTTGCGTACAGAATACTTGAAAAGAAAGCATTACTGGTATATGGGCTGAAATATTTCCGAAGTTGTCCTTTGTGCCATGTATATGGTCAGTGCTGATTAATTTCTGGAATTTAGGATATCATGGGGTTACTATAAAGAAGGCTAGATAGCAATATCTTATGTTAGATTTTTCAAATTTTGTAGTGAGAAGAATTTCATAAATATGTTTTAAGCCCAACTTTCAGAAGCATCCCTTGTAAGCTCCTACATCTGTCTTGCATTATATTATTTGAATAACTCTATGCTCTTCAGTTGTTTGGCATTTTCTGTCTGGGATGCTTTTCTTCTTCTGGCTTTAATAAGAGTGATTTTTGTTGTCTTTTTAATGCATTTCACTAATATCTGCTTTATCATAAAATCCTGATATAATCAGGATAATATAATAAAATTTTCAGTCCTGTGACTAAGGTTGCCAGAAGTTTTACATATTCCTGTAAGAATGCTGAGTGGTTTTGTATTACAGTAGATGCAGAGAATTAGTAGGTAAAATACCCTTGGTTTAGTCTCAGGGAAGGTGGTGTTAGAGAATAGGTATATTGTGTTCACTTTTAGCTACTGAAATTCATACTAGATGTTTTTTTAGACGTCTGTGTTCTAGCCAAGGTGTTAAAACTACTATCAGCTTCCTGCAGTAACCTAAAATAAGATCCTGTCATCACTAGAGCAGGTTTTTTACAAGTCCTAAAATAGATATAATCAGCTTGCAGGGTTGCTTTAAAAAAGTCCTCATATTCTTCAGTTATTTTGAAATGGGTGTGCTGAAATGCATTAATTTGGTAGGGAAGAAGTCTGTGTACAGGTCAGCATTTCAATATTGTACTGCCAGATGTCGTGATTCTGGCTCATAACCTACTGATATGTGACTGATAGTGATGAAAATAGTGATTATTATTTTTTATGTATCTAGAAGTATCCCGCCTTGGGCCTATGTAATTTTAAAGGATTGAATAATGCATACCTTGCTTGTTTCAACATCAGAGGCGTCTACAATAAATTGTGTTGTGGCTGCTTTAATTAGCGAGTAATATATGCTAAATATACTTGTTTGTTCAGAATTGTAAGAAAATACTTCCTGACATAAAATGTTTCTCTGTCTTTCTAGATAAAGTGTTATCACAAAAAATACAGGTCAGCTACTCGTGATGTGATTTTTCGCCTTCAGTTTCACACTGGAGCTATTCAAGGACATGGCTTGGTGTTTGGCAAAGAAGATTTGGATAATGCCAACAAAGGTACTTGTCTTCTGTGGTTGGTTGGATGTGTGGGTGTGCAAGCATGTGCATGTGATGATCTTCTTCAGCACACATTTTCAAAAGGATTCTTATTTCTTTTTTTTTCCTTTCTTATTTTTGGGAAAAGGGAGGCTGCTTTGAGTTAGTTAAGCTATAGCATGTAACACTGGTAAAACTCTAATGACAAGAAAAGCTCTTCAAATGAGTTAACTTGTCAGAATAGTTTAGATACTCCTACATAGTCCTTATTACCTTCTCTCACATTTATAAAAACAACAGACATTCTCTCTTAGTCACCGTTGAAGGAAATAAGATGAGCTAAATCATACCCTTTTCTGGCTGGTGAAAAGAGTCATAAAGTCTGTTAATGTGTTTGTGACATAGTCTGAGTCTTTTAATATGCTTCAGAATATCAAAGAACAGACACAAAGTTTTCAGACGCACTTGAAAATGTGTCGTACTAGTCCTCATATTTTCTAAATTATAACTTCAGTTTTTTTGTGTTTGTATCAGGATTGGAACTTCCTCAGCCTATGTTACTAGCAAACTAAAATCAAGTATATTTTCCTGCAACATACAGCATAAAGCTACCAAAAGTTTTGTGGTCAAGTATTGTGGTTTAGCCAATATGGGGAACAATTTTAATTTTCCTGGGTGTGTTTTCTTTATAAGCCGTGTCTGTCTAGAGAGGGGCTTAGGAACTGTACATCTCTTCTGCTTTTGTCTGTTCTAGAAAGCAAGCAGAACTCCAGCTGGCATTTATGTGGTGTTTTCTGGAAAATGTGTGGTGCAAAGAATGTGTCTTTTAAAAGCAGATCACTAAGCTGCAAGTGAGAAGGGAAGAGTGATGAGGGTGTATGTATAGATAGCTATAGAGAATCCTGGTTTCTGAGTGTTCTGAAACTCTTCTCCTTGGAAACATCTTGCTGAAATCTTGTACTTTGTTCTCAGATGACTGTTTTCCTGATTACAGCAAGGTGGAATTAGTGTTTTCAGGAACTCCAGAGAAAATTCAAGGTGAGCATTGAGAACCAAAAATATGCTTCATTTAAAAATAAATCATATTGAAATATGCATTTTTTAATAAAAAATCCTTTTTCCTCTTTTATTCCACTTCTCTTGTAAAAAATTTGAAATTTTACTTTTTCATTAAAATACATTAGTTACTGGTTTGAATTTGAAAAAATTAATAAAGATTGCATTTATATCAGCATGGAAGTCACCAGATTTTGTTTTAAAGCTATACCAGAACACTTGCTACAACTAGTAGAAAACATTTGTGTATCTGTGTGGAACATGGATAGTAGGTGGTTTGGCTCAGCATAAGTGACAGCAGTGGCCTATCCCATAACCTTTTTGGATGTTGTCATAATTGAATGTGTTTGCAGTATTGAAGTTAGGACTGTCTTCAGTTTAGCATAAAGAGATACAGCTATAGTTTTCTTGGAAATGCTTCTCCTTTGAAGTGGGCTTGTAGGATGTTCTGCATACTTTGAAAATTCTATTTTAATATGTTTAAGATTGTAATAATTATTACTTACAGTAAGAACTTAAGATCTTACTTAAGATCATGCAGATCATTGCAGTTTAATTCTGTTAATGAGTGTGTTCTTAGTAATTTTATGGTGTCCGAAAAAGCGTGGATTCTGCCTGAGACTGACTGAAAACCAAATACTCTTAACTGTCTTTCTCATACATATTTCCATTCAGTGTCCTCAGTGTCCTGTGAATTGCATGCTTTCTTACTTTTTTTCCACATGAGTTTGATAATTTAGAAAACTGTGGCAGCAGCCACTAAGAAGTTGGATTCTGTCCAGCTGAGCACAAAGATCTCACTTAGCCTGTTAGAAAGCCATAAAAGAAAACCAGTTTTATAAATGAACTTGTCTGGCTTGTTCTAAATGTTTCTGGATAGGAAATGCTTGAAGACAGGCCAGCTGACATGTCTAAAAAAGGACCAAGATTTTTTTCAAATTTCTGTTCCTTAGATGACAAACGAGAGGTGTGGATTTTTTAATAGGCTTTAAGCTGTTGGAAAGTAAGGGTCTAAGTAATTGGTTATTTGTATTCAATTGCTGTCTGAGGAATTAACTGGCTAGGAAGAGCAGCTTACCTATGTTACTGAACAAGTTATATTTCTTTAAGAAGTCTGTGCAGCCGTCTGGGAAGACATTGAAAAATCCTTTAACTTTAGCACAATAGTATATGATCCCTGTATTTGTGGTTGATGCTTAATTTTGCACCATACAGTGCTTAGTACAAATACCAGAGATTAATGTGATGTTGTGTTAATTCTCTACATCTGTGACTAACAAGTCTTGTGCCAGCTAATGCTTCATTATTTACTTATATTAGTGATTAATATGTACTGGTAGAGGTCTTAGTTTTGAGAACAAGGATTGTGTATTAGAACAAAGAATGATGAGAGAAATACATTATGATGTCACCACATGTTTGAAATACTCTCAAAGAAAAAAGATTAATCAGAAAATCTGGAACTATATCTGAGTAAGTCCACAGAAATAATTAGCATATATGCATGTATTCAGGAAATGTGATGAGTATGTATTCGTTTCAGGAATATAACCTGGTCTGTTAGGTTACTGGGGATACATGCTTTGAGGAGAAATCCCCATGCAGCCAGCGCTGCTAGTAATGTTGGCTTTCTAACCTGTGAATTGGTTGGAGAGTTTTATTTCCTGGTTTTCAGTGACACCTTGAAATATTTATTTAAAATTTCTGCAAAATGACTTTTCCACATCTGAAAAAGCTATAGAATTCTAGAATAACTATAAGGTATCTCTACTCCATCCTCCTGCTGAAACCAGGCTCATTTGTGAGATCAGGCCAGTTTGCCAAAGCTCTGTCCAGTCAAATAATAAAAAACTTCAAGGACAAAGATGTCACAGCCTCCGTGGGTGGGCTATTTCAATGTCTGACTGTTCTCACAGTGGAATTCTTTTTTCCTTATATTGACTCTAAATTTATCTAGATTCAAATTTTGCCTATTTCTTGTACTTCTGCCTTGCTCCAGCCTGATTGTTTCCTCTATGGTCTTTAGGAGGCTGCTGTCAGGTCCTTGTCGAAACCATTTAATCTCCAGACTGAAGAGGCCCTGATCCCTCAGCCTTTCCTCACAGGGAAAGTCTTTCAGTCCTGACCACCCTGGTCATGCTCTACTGAATTAGCTTCACTTTATTAATATAATTTTTGTATTCTGTAGCTTGAAACTGGACACAGTATTCTAGAATATAACTGACTGTGATGTTTTTAAGAAAGAATGCAGTTGCCAAGAATGTAAGATCCTTGAATATTTAATAATAAAGTTCATAAATCTGCCTTGTGACAAATGTCATCACAGAAACTCTCTACAGATGGCTTTTTCCAGGCTGCCCATAAAGGTACAGGACCATAGCATTTTTGTCCCAATTGTAACTATTTTTGTTTTAAAAGTCACAGCATGTGCATAATAATGTTGCTTTAGAGCAATTTACAGTAGGACTTGCTTCTGTAAATATAGCCAAAGGTTTGAAAACTGAGGATTTCTTTGTTCCCTGATCTATATAGGAAAGACAGACTGTTTGGTTTGTATCAGTGTCAAAGCCAAGTTCAAGGTCGTGAATTCTTGATGCCTTGCATCAAGTGCTTTGCATTTGAATCACTGGACTATACCTAAATTCCTCACTGTATCCATTTAAAACCTGAACTATTTAATGCCTTGTTAAGGGCACAAAAACATGGGGTACTGCTGAAAATTCCAGGTATGTTTGGCAGAACATACTTAAACACAGCAAAACACATTGAAACCAGCTGTCTAGTCTCAGATTCTGCAAAGCTGCCACCTTGGGGGAACTGGAAGGGACATGAAGTCACAGTTTTCTGGTCTCCCTATTCATCCTTAGTGATAAATTGCTCTGGTATCAGAATGATAATCTGAATGAATCAGAATGAAATCTGTAACAAAGTCTAATTTTATCATTCCTTTAGAACCATCTTCTTATAGATACTCCGTGTTTCATCCTCAAAAGCTCTTTATCATGTCTGACCCACTAAGGCTGGGTGTATCATCTGCGTTAGTTGTGTTTAGGGACTGATACAAATCATCAGCCTACATCATAATCAAGAAGCTCAAAATAAAATTCTCTGAATGATAAATAAAGGGTTTTTAAAAACTGTTTTATCTGCACTTTCTTCCCTTGTTGGTTCTTACATTTCAGAATAGGGTGTTGCCATTCAGGGAGCAAACGTCTGTCAGAAGGCTACATACATACATCTGTGTGTGTGTATAATTATGTATGTGACTGATAATTTTTGGTCTCAAACATGTTTCATTTTAGGATGTGAACATCTTCAGAATGATCATGGAGTGATAGTTGATTACAATACATCAGACCCACTAATACGCTGGGATTCGTATGAAAATATGAGCCCTGATGGGGAAGGTGAGTAATTTTGTCATATTAGATCGAGGCAAAACCTTTTGCAACTGTTTAAGAGTATTTGAAAGAAGAAAGGGAGACCTCATTTGCTTGAAGCTAATGCCACTTTACTGATGTGTGAAGTAGCTGTCTACCCTTCCCTATTTAGCATTAGTGGTTCTGATTTAGGAATGAAAGCTGTAGAAGTTAAATGAGATCCTTGTCGATACACAGAATGAACTGAGACACAACTGATTGATACAAGTTCCTTTATTACTTGTAAATTTGCCTAAAGACTTTTTTCTTTGTTCAGAAGTTTCTAGTTGGAATTCTAATACTGAATTTTAAGAACAACAAAATTACATGGTGAGTTTGTAGCTTTTGGTTACTATGTATCTGGAGTATTTCAGAAGGTGTACTAGGCTGTTAATAAACAAACAAACAGTAAAGGTTGTGCCTATTTGCATATCTCCCTTCATAAATGTACCTGTTTTCAATTTTTTTAGATTTTATTTTTCTGTAATCAGATGGCATGTACAAAAGATGAAAACCTCCAGTAGGTGCCTTCGGATTCTGACTCCGGTGTGAATGCTCTCCTGATGTTTTGCTCGAGTTAATGGTGTGCTTTTAGTGGATGTAGTTTTCATGTAAGGACTCAGAATGTTACACCTGTGGCTGCACACCTCAGTGCACATGCAAGCCTGGCATTGTTGCAAGTAAAAACATGAGATAAGGTATTGAATGGATGCCAAAGTTCTTGTTTTTACAACTTTCCTGTTATGAAATGAGAGACAGACAAAGCTAGGATACTTAATTAGCTTCTCTCTAGGTTGAGTTTTAACTGATTTTTATAATCTGAATTTAGCATTGACCATCTAATGACCACATCAGTGGGGGCAGAAGCTTACTGGGAACTTGATCTTTTTCCACTGCCTCACTCTCGTAATAGGATTATTTCCTAATGCACAGCAGCCTCCAATCTGCAGAAAAGTGGGGGAATATAGAGGGTGGAAAGATAACAGTCATTGCATGTGGCAGGTAGAGCACTCCATTGGGAGTCATCAGAGTTGGATGAGACTGTGCAGTCCTTTAGAAGGAGTAACATCAGAGAGACTGAATCTTGACTGGAGGTGGTCTTAATTCCTACCCATTATGTTTCCATATAATTTATGATTCCTTTCCCTTCCTCCCCCTGCCATCCTCTCCCCCTTCCTTTGTATATACCTAGCCCTCAACAAGCAGTGCATTGATGTCAAATATTTTTTAATTGCTGAGGTTGATTGGCTAGATGGATTTGACCTTCCCATCCTCATGCCTTGCACCGTAGGTAACTACAACAGTACAGGAAATTGAAAGCAGACATAAATGTGCAGGCAGCACTCTGCTGGAAGATACAGAATTGTGTGCTGCTCATGTCTTCGATAAGAGTTGGTCAGAGACTATTCACAACTACAATTAGCTTGCTTGCCTGCTGTTCAGAAGTCACATGTGCTGTTTAATAGGTTTTTATATCTAATTTGTGTGAAGGATACTTTTAAAATTACCTGAGATAGAACAGAAATATGATGTGATAGCATAGATACTGAGAATTTCATTGTAAATCTGCAAAAAAAAAAATCACTTGAGTTTAAGCTAAAAAGTATACCATAAGAATAGATGTTATCCAGTTACTCTTTTCTCAGGTAAATATTTATGAGGCAGACTGTTACCCTGTGATATTGAATAAGGGAATTGCAGGCAGAGCAATGTCTCTGCATAGGCTGGGCAAAAGATCAGGAGGATCAGTAAAGCACACACACACACGACAGCTGTATTTTTCTCTTAAGGATGGGGGCTGTACTTAACACAAGTTTGAGCTTAGTCTGCTGCTTAAGGTAAATATAGTGCAGTTAGGTTGTATTCTGTGTAAGATTTATAAACACCAGGACAAGCTTCTCTTTATGGTTTGTGCAGATGTTCAGTATCATGCTTGTGCATTAAAAACGTGTAATGCATCCTAGTTTTCACTACAGGTGAGAGACCACTAAAAGGAGACGCTATTTCACATCCAGAATGTCATCAAAGTCAAAAACCTTAGAATATGAGGCCTTTAGCTATAATCCTGAAGTCTGAGAGAGAATCTTTTCTGTACTTCAGAAAATATTAAGGTGCAAGACATGGTGCATTTGGAAGTGCATCACAGTGGTGGTATGCTTAAGGTGCAGGAAAGTCTCATACAGAGAGCCTTTTTCAGTTCTGCTTTACAGTAAGTTGAAGCCCTAGCCTTATGTGGGAACTGTTCTTCATGGTTTTACTTGTACCTGTTTTCCCACAGAAATTTCAGTAGCAATAGTATGAGATGTTAGTGTGACAGATGATTGTTGTATTATAGTTATACATCTTTTTGTTAATTTGAAAAATGTGGGCCTATGAAATTCCTTACCAAGGCAGTCAGGAAGGCTACAGCAGAGACTTGTAAACACGAGTTGCTTAGTAGGTATATGTGTGTGGAATGGCTATTTCCAAGTTGATGTGTTAGAATAGAAATTAGAAGTGAATAAGATAGTAGTATCTCTTTTGAAATTGTACTACTATTTGGCTTTATTACCAAAAGAACAAAAGATGGGAAGACATGATAAAGGAAAAATATACCCAAAGGCTCTTGATTTGCTGGCATGATACAATATTACAGACATAAGCAATTGCCTTTTAAATGATCTTGAACCCTTTGTTAATAAGATCGTGTACATAGGTGTTGAATATAGCCAGGCCATGGACAGTTTGCTATCTGAATTTAGTTCCTTATCCTTCATTCTTAAGGAATTTTGACAATTGGAAAGCAATAAATTTTTTGCATTTCTTCTTATAAATACTGTTTCTTTTCAGATCCCTTGGGAAGTGGTCCTCCATAATAGATGGAAAGTTATATTAAGTTCCTAACTTTCAATTTGTATCAGATTGCCTCCTCCTCGAGCAGTACATTAGCACAGAGACTTCTGTTACACTGCTTTAAAAATATGCAGTTAAGTGTAGGATTTGGAACCAGAAGAATCAGATCTTCCTACTGCCATGTAGAAGTCTGACATAGTTGCCGTTGCTTTTCCTATGGTTTTGAAGTCAGGAAGGACTTTTGTGATAGAAAGGAACAGAAATTACTTTTGATCTTTCTGAGCACTCTTATTTTTTTCTTGAAGTATCACTTACCATACATTAAATACATATGGATTTACAAAAGGTTGTCAATTTGCTGCAAAATAGCAAGATACGATACCTGTGTCCACATACGTGTACTCTCTTCCAAAATCTCTTCTCTAATACAAAATGACAAATAGTTTTGAAAAAAGCTCCCCCCACCCCAAACCAGAAGGATTGAGGTAACTGGTAAAGGTTTGACTTGTCTTTTGTTGAGGTTTTTTTTTTTTTTTCCAGTTCTCAATGGTAACTTCTAGGATTATTACCTGGCGTAGTGCATAAGAGATACTGTTCTCAAACACTTCCCTCCTGCTGAAAATGTAAGTCTTTTTTGAATAGGAACCACTACTTTATGTGAAAACTGCCAGTGGATCCTGGTAAAAGCCTGGGCTCTGAGGTGTTCTGAAAATAAAATCAGATTGAAAAAAAGAGATTAAAATAAAAAGATATTAAAATAATATATATTGCTAAAGAACATAAACTTATTTTAATAGAAAAGGTGAATTACTGGAAGGACAGATGAATGCTGCTCTTCCTTTTGCACTGTCTTGACTGCTTTATCTCAAGTCTATTCTAAGTATCTAAGTCTTTAGCATGATAGCACGCTAAAATTTTTCTAGAGAGAAAATGCCATTTATGTGTGCAGCATTCAGTTGGCTGAGATACAGGATTTAATTTTTTTTTTTTAATAAGGAAAACTGGTAAACCCAAAGTTTATTGTTAGCCAAAACAGTATTTGTTTTAGTTCGACTGAATTCAGTGGATTGGCAACAGAAATGCACATGGTTTTTGTTCAGTGTTCCATTTTAAGACATTTCACTTATTTTAACAATCTCTAAGTCCCTCTGCACTCTTGTCTTCCAGCTCTACAGTCTGTGGAAAGAGAAGCACATGTGCGTGTTAGAAATTGCTTGAAATGACGAATGAAGGACTTTGATTAAGTCTTTACAAACCAGATACTTAAGTTTCTTTCTCAACAAAGCTTTGCTGTTTGCTTCCTAGCAAAGTATGTTTGCTTGCTCAGCAGTGTCTGACAATTAGAACAGAAACAGCTGTGGCAAAATATGATGTTTTTCATTTCATCCAAATAGGGTAGGGCTGAATGAATCCAAATTCCTGTATCTCACGAGTGTTCCTTTCCAAATTTTCTAGCCTTTTGTAATCAACAGCAATCAGTCAAAATTTGCCAAATATTTATAAACTGGTTTGCTCCTGCTTTTTTCCTTCTCATAAAGGAAAGTATCTGAGAAGTGTCTCCATGTATGCAATAAATGTTTCCATGGAGGCAATAAATAACCAGCGTTCTAGTATGCGCCCATGTCATGTGATGAGATGGGATGTTTGACTTTTACTGAGATTTTTTTCTCCTCTTCAGCCCAAAGTAAATAGCTATTCAGTAGCAAGGTGCCCTCTTACGTTGTTAAACACTTGTTTTTCCCAGAGGGCCTCTTCAGTATTGCAAAACTCAAAGGTTGAGGCAAATCTCAAAGGTTGAGGCTTGGTTTTGGTACCTTAACAGGAATGCAGATGACTACCACAGAAAACGGCAGCTTTGATGCCATTTCTGGTGAGTGAAGCTGAAGAACAAATTCCTAGTAAATAAATGTTAATTTCAGTTTTTAGTCACCAGCTGGATGCAGTATTATTTGAGACAAGGTGGAATTTGGTAGAAGGTAGGGATAAAAGTGTCTTCCCCTCTATTTGACAGTAAGAACAGAGAAGTCTGTAGAAGATAGACAAATTTACACTATAAAATGCTGCCAGCTTGAAACAATATGTGAAACATTGTGGAGTGTCTGCTTTTAATTAATTTTTCTCTGAGGAAACTTAATTCTTCTATTTCTTGAAGTTTTGTATGTTCTTTCCTTTAACAGATATGATTTAAATCTAGTTAGTCCACTTAATCATGAAATTGACAAAGAGAGAAAAATTAATATAGATTGGTTTCCTTTGTGTGTTAGAACCATTGAATGCAAACATAGGATTACAAGGTTTCAAGTGTGCAGCAAAAGGCAATTCTCTTTTTCCTTCTTCATTAATACAGCATTAATTGTAACAGTACTGTGGCTTAAATTTTTTGTTACCTCAAAATGTTAGGGAGTAAATATAATTTCACCCAGATATTTTCAAGATTGTGCTTGATAAGGTGAGATTGATCTGGAATGTATTTTCTCTGGACTCATGCTTTGGGGATTTGGGATTTTTGGTTGTATTTGATTTTTTTTTTTTTTTTAAAGAAAATTATTATAGTATTTTGGATAGGTCAGATAGGAGCCAACAATTAAGTGCAGCCAGGGGCCAGACTTTCAAAGGATTTACTGATTCAAAGTTACTCTTTTGTCTCTTTTAGGAATATGTCTTAAGATATAGTAACCACTTCATTGAAAGTTTTGTGTGTTTGCTTAAGTGCTAAGCTGAGCTCCAGAACTTGGTCTGTCCAGTTCTGTTGAAAAACAGTTTTTTCCTTTTATCCAGACATATAAGTGCATTGATAAGACAGTGTCTGAAGTGAGAAATTATGTGCATTTTACTTAGTGCCCTGAGACAGTGATTTTATTAGGTATCATTTGTCAGTTCTGCTGAGTTTAAACTTCCAGATAAAAAAAGAATCTCCCCCAAAATGCTAAGAGCCAAAGAGAAACAGTTATAGCTAACCTAAATATTTAAAGTCTTATGTTTGAAGACAAAAAGAGATTAGAACGAGGGTTCCCTAGGCCCCTGGATTTTTTCTATGCGCCTCCCGCCTCTCACTACCTGTACTTCCATTTCTGGGCACGCTTGCCTCCACAGCCGTTGGTATCAACATTTTTAACAGTGCACAGGTTTATCTGAAGCACAGGTTGCACCTGTCAAATACCTCCAATACCTACTGCAGAGCAAATTTCTTGCTTTCAAAAGAAAAAATTCATTTTAATGTCCTCCAGTTTATTTCTGTCCTGTCTCAGTAATAGGCAGTGTTGTTATCCCAAGGATTTATTCACTAGCTCTTTGTCCAAAGCTTTCATTACACTTTTAAACCCAAAGACCATAGGGTGAAATTTCAGTGGTTTAATAGATTTTAATGTAGTTTATGGTACATTTAACTCTGCAGTTCTGCTTTCTTAGGACTATGCAAAAGATTTCTCTCTTCAGCATGGTAGACAGTAGAAACTAGGAGGAAGGTAACACGTGTGACTGTGACTAGCATTATCTTATGGGCTATGTGAAACTGCTTTTTCAACCAAGTCTATCTTTGCCCAGCTTATATGTTTTTTTCAGGAAGTTTGTATTTATCTTATCGTATGTGCCTGTTTCTTAGTCATGTCAGCTACAATCTATGGTTGTTAAGGTTGTTAATTTAAACACTAATGTCCAAATCAGTATCTCTTCCCATGTACAGCTATGACAGGAGAAGTCTCCTCACCTACTCTTACAACCTGTTTAATCAACCAGGTTGAATAAAGAGTTCCAAGAGGCAAGCCTCTGCCACAGGTGTTTTCCCTTCCCTGCACGTGCTTCCTGAACAACTCTTCCTCCTCCTTTTGAAGGCAGTAGGGCATCCCACCTGTTTATATTCATTAGATAAGGAAAAATAACCTTGATGTTATGGGTGCTGGATATATTTTAACACCCTACTTGCTCAGGAGTAAAATTAGCATGGCAGCATCAGAGATTAAAAGTGTAAGGAAGAAACAATCCAAAATGCCTTAGTAGAAATTAGGATTTGGTTCTTGTTTGTTCTGTGACTTTCCTAAGATCAGAAGGAGAAGCAATTAAATCCCCACTCTGTGTCTGCACCAAAGCATGCATACACTGAACTACCTTATGCATCATATATATGTGTTTACTCTAGTAAACAAAGGAAATGTAGATAAGAGGGCATTATCAGTCATTATGCCATTTACATATGATGTAAGAGGACATAGAATCATTGTGTGTGCATGAATGAGCTTGACTTAAGATACCAAATTCATTTTGATTGCCAAATGACAAATCTCTGGGAAGACTTACAGAACAAGAGACAGGATAAAATTCATGGGAGTTTCTTGGGTTTTTTAGGCCACCATGAAGCAATAGCAATCCTTTTTCTGGTGAATCCTGAAGTAATAATTGTTCTGATTTGGTGTAATTTCTGCCCTTTTGCTGTTCTTTTAACATCATTTACCTTTCCTTCTTTTGCTAGACTTTTTTCCAGTGGATTCTCTTGGCCCTGCTTGGTGGTTTCAGCTGGCCACTGCAACCCTCCCTTTAATGATTTTGTGGTGTTCACCCTTTTCTCCCCATTGGCAAGCGTGTTCTGTTTATTAGAAAGGCCTGATGAGTTTCTAATTACAGTTTGTTCAAAATGTGTTTTTTAGTTATGACAGTGCTTTGGTCAGGAAGGCTTGGTTCTATGACAAGTACTGGTTTTTGAAGGAGGGCTCTTTTAGCAAATTTATCATGCTGGGATTTATTTGGACTATCCTGTAACTGTCCTTTTTTTTCAGCGTCTGGGACACTGGTTAATTAAACAATATGTTTTAAATTTCTGTCATTGAATACATTCAACAGATACTGAAGAACTGAAGACTTTACCTGGAAAGGTTTCTGCAGGAAGCATCTTCTGCAAATAATGAGATGTAGAGAGGTTTTTTATGTCCTTGCATGTGTTTCCAGGATGGTGTTAGTACACGCACAGCCACCTAATATATGTGCTGGTAGGTTTGTTCTTGACTTTGGAAAAGAGCATAATAAAAGACTAACCCTCCTGAGTCCCACAACCTTAGATTTTAATGTCTGAATTTTGAAGAGGTGCCTGTTACATTCAATAGTCTGTACAGAGTGAATCTTAATACTCTGTAAGTGTTCTTTTAGCACTATAGACCACAGGCACTTCTGATAGTAAATTTTGGTTGAATAAATTCCTCCAAACCAGGAGATTATATTTTTTTAAGTGACCAACAGAAGAATTTTAGCTGTAGAAATAACATTAACAACCTTTCGTGTAGTCAGCTCTAGTGCTTTGCTTGTTTTTTAGTGGTAAGGGAAGCTTTGCTAAAGATAGTACAATTCGTTATCCATATATTGATGCCAGAAAGCTGTCCTGGTCATCTCTATCCTTGCTCTGGCAGTTGCACTTGTTAAGTGTTAAATGTTTATCTGCGATCCCTCCTGTTTAAGGCCTAAGTTCTTTCCAAAGATTTCCCTGGAGATCAGAAAGCTTTGGATCAGACTGCTAAGCAATAAGAGGAAAGTGAAAGATGGGGTAGACTGCAGGTCTAGCTGCATATTTATCATACCTCCTCTAGATCCTGCTGTCAGAAATGGGCAGAATCTAAATGCTGAAGAAGAGCACTAGATCAAATTCCTTCTAGACTGAATAGATGGAGGCAACTTTCAGTAAGCAGAGGAAAGTTTTTTTGTCAGAACCCAATCCTGTTTCTTACTGTGGACACGCTCTCTTCAACTGTGAAAGTAAAAGTTGTATTACTAAAAAGCTCTTTTACATTGTTTGTATTTTCTCTGTTCCTAGAGTACCAGGTAGAAGGATCTGTGCAGTTTCTGAGATGGCCCAGAGCAATGAGCTCTCTCTCTCAAGTAGTATGGGCTAGATACTGTTTTTCTCTATCTTATACTGAACCTTGAAGAATGTTGCCTAAACTGTTACCCAATTAAGAAACTTGGTAAACTTCTGAATTAATCTAAAGTTTCTGGTGCCAGGCTATTCCCTGTGTTTCTTTCAGTAAATATGCATTAAATATTCTTTGTATGAAGAACTTTTGTTCTTAAGTCATTTAGGTACAGTATAAATTTTCCACCAAATATACATAATTTGTTATGTTAGTATATGCTTGTGTTGAATGTGTGTAGATCATTTTCAGGGTTTTTTTTGACAAGAAGTAAATACTATAATTACTATCATATACGGTTACCCCATGTTGCTTCTACTATTGCTCTATTACTTGAAAATAAATAACAAGTCTTTTGAGTCCCAGTGCAAATCCATTAAGTTCAATTAGTGAGTCAGAAAATCAAAGAGTTCTGCTAAACGTATGTGTGCCTGAACTTCCCTTTTTGATATGTGTACTTGTTTAAAAACACCTGAAGATCAATTTATTGTGCCATAGAATGGTGGAGTAATTTTATTACAAGTGGCAATACTGTGGAACTACATGTTCCATACTTACAAAAAGGAGTAAATTCATTAGGTTGATCTTTTAGACAGCCACTTTAAGCCTTTTCACTGTGGTTCTGTAGAGTTTTCAGCAGCCATGTAGAGTCATTGGTGTTTTTCTGCTGCTTTATATTTAATGACCATAACTAATTTTTGCTGAAAGCCTAGCAGTGTAGTAAGAGAAATGCCACGATTCATGGTGTGTGTGCTGTTTCAGCTGTTAGAAAGAATAATCATGAATTCTGAACATTAGCATTTGGAGTATGCACTTGAAAATTATTGAAGTGTTCCTGAAGATGGGCTTTATTTTGACAGGAACGAAGGGAGATAGTTTAATGTAGTTTAGTGACTTTTAAATACCCGTAAACATTACTTGGTGTTTTGTACTTGTGGCAGTGTTTGTGTACTGTGATGTCATGTTGTTCTTTTGCTGGTTATCCAAGCACAAGGTACTTCAAAGTTAAGTCTTCGCTTAAAGTAACTGAGGAAAGTTTGCAGAAGTAGAATCAAAATGACACAATAGCTTCTGTATATTGGGTGACAGTTGTAAATGTATCAGTCTATTCTTTTGGGTCATGGAACAAGTATTATTTTCTTTTGATCCCAGGTGGGCAAAAGTGGGATGATAAATTACAGTAGTATTCTAAGCATGAGTCTGTGCTGGCTGATTCTGCCTGTGTTCCGTACTGGCTGGACAGCAGCCAGTTGATGGTCTAGAAGCTTGTACTTTGTGAAGCGTTTTTTTCTTGCTCCAGTGTACTTGTAAAAACATTGAAGTACAAATGTGATCCTTTTGTCTGGGAAATTCATCTTAACCTTTGCACAGATAAAGGTTCTCTGGGGTCTTGGATGTCCTCTTTTCTGCTTTTGAAAAGATGGAAGCTTTAAGGACCTCATGTGATCCTGTGTGTTCTGCTTGTTAGCATTTTGCTAACAACAATCCTGTCAGTTTTCCTTTCAGAGTGTTTGTTCACTTTTTGTTTTTGTGATAACATGCCTTGTTTTCTTCAGCCTCCTTTATTTTTCTGTTGTACTCAGGAACTTAAGAAACCTAGAAAACCAAACAGCTTCCTGGTGACTTAGGTACTGCTCTTTCATGTTGGAAAACTAGTTTTGTTTAAAATAGCAATGCATATATGAATATCAGCATTTGCTTGGGCCACGTTAGGGAAAAAAGTGATAGATGACTTTGTACGTTTTTCCTTCCTTTCTAGTTAAATTCTGTTACCCTCAAACAATAATTTTCTAAAAACTCTTTAAAAACATATTAAAGGATTGCCAGATGAATGTTTATGGTCCTGAAATTGATCTCGCAGCCTTGCACTAATTTACCAAATCAGGACCTACTTTTTATGTCACTGTTTGAGAGGTGCACTAAATGCAGTACTAGGCCTCCAAATTGTAGAAAGCACCACAACTCGGCAATGCCAGGTTCTAAGATGATATGGATTCACAATCCATATATTTTTCCCCAAATTTTTGATTAGTTCATTGTGATTGATTCATTTGCATGACCCGTCTCTGCCACTCTGCACCAGTCCCGGTATCGTGTGCACTTGCAACAGTCAGCATAAAAACTTTGAAGAGGTGTATATTGTAGCCTTGCTTACAGAATTTAAATCTATATGTGAAGTGAATCAGACTAGCACACCCAGTAATCCAGGTGCCCTCAGATGTGGGAATGTGCACATAGCCAGAAGTACCTAGTAATGCAAAAGGTGATGCATCCCAGAAAGCCTGGTACTGGTAACAGAGGAAACAAAACTGTTTGAGTGATACAGTTAGAGAACATCTTTCTAAACACATCTATGGATAGGTTTAACCAGTGGTTATCCCAAAGCATTCTTGTGATGGAGCACCATCAAGAGCACCATATTGTTCTATATCTAGACCAATAAAATTTGAGCAACATGGTGACCTGTCTGAATGAATCTGTTGCAGGTAAACTTGTCCACAGGATAAATTAATTTATGCAGTGATGCTCTTATGTTGTCTGTGTTTCTTCTGGTAATCTAGCTAAGTGCAGGTGTCAGTGTCGAGCCTCAGCCTGTATTCAAGCATGCTGAGTGTTAATGATGCAAAATCACCAGCATGTACATGCAGTTCAGGCTTATGAAGGAGCAAAAGAGGTCTGTAATTGAAACAAGGAAAACAGCAGGGATTTTTTCCTCACAGAGAACCAAAATGCAGTGAGATTAAAACTAAATTTGCATCTTAAGTGAGACTCATCAGTTTGTAACAAGAGTTTTTAATATACTTCGTTGTTTCTTTTCATATCTTTGAGGCAAATGTGGGATGTTTCCAATTTAAAAGCATTCTGCATCATCCCAAAGGAGAGAGCCAGTTCTCTGGTTCTGGAAGCATAACTTCTTCACAAGCATAACTTGTGTTGTGTGCTTTGTGTCTTTTATCAGAGTCCTGACTTGTTTCATGTGCAGCCATTTACTGATTTGCAAGAACAGCAATACTTAAACCAAAAAGTGTGTACTTTCTGAATTAGGTTTGAACTTAACTTTTAACTCCCACATAAACTATGAAGAGGTAGATGTATTTTGGGGATACAATAACCACTTCCATCCTTTGTTCAGCTGAGAAGTCATTAAAGTGCTGACAGTGTCTGAAATAGAAAATGAACCTTGTCCAGGGGCACAGCTGTCTGATGCTGATGCATGTGTACATTTGGAATAATGTTTAGAGCAAATGTTTACGGGCTGCTCTGTGGTGAGGTACAGCTGTTACTAAAGGAGGAACTAAGAGGTTCACTTCCCCTAGTTTGAGGTGATTCATTCCAGAGACAGAGAAGGTAAAGCCTTCTGGAATCTGGGAGCTTGAGAACAGCAACTGCTAGATAAAGATAAGTGTTACTGATGCTGGACTTCCAGAAAGCTTTTCCTGCCTGAGAACTCCGGTAATACACAAGTTCTTGAAGATGTGGACGAGTGTCTAGCCTGATTGGTCAGTGTAGGAGAACAACTTTTTCTAGCAGCTGTTTATTTTAGGAAAAATTATGTCAGTGATCTAGAACCTGAAATTCACTCAGCTTTTTTGGATGTTGAAACAGGCTCTGAATAGAATCACTGTAAGGGAATAGCTTGTAGACTGAATTACCTTTTCAGCCAGCATGTTTCCACTTTTCCTTGGCTGCAGTAGTTCAGATTTCATTAGACACGATTGTCTCCTCCGGCTTCTCCCTTATGTTTACATTTTCATTTGCTTTTTCTGGTTGATACAAGTCTCATGAATCTTTAGCAAGACTACTTATTTCCAGGAGCAGAAACAGTGGCTGCAGCTCAAACAGCAGGAGTAGAGACATTTCTGGCCTTTTTAAGCTTGGGGATTTGCCCTAAATTTGGTTTTCCTATGCACAGAGTTTTGCTTAGAGAATATTAGTTGATGTAAGTAAGCCAGTGATGGACTGTTGCAGAAAATTCCTGGTCATGCCTACTAAGTAGGTAAGTAGCTTTGTTGTGGTTCAAGAGCTGGAAATACAAACCACATATATTTCTCTATGGATTTTATAGGAGTTACACAGGAAGAGTTTGTAAGGAATGATGGCCTGTCATTGTTAGAGAGGGAGAAAAGAAAAGACAAGCACACATAAAAAGATTTAATTTCAAAAGAATGCAGCTCAGGACTTCTCCAGGTTTGCCTGAAGGTAAAAATATTTATTTATGAGGCTGATAAAAGATAATCCAGATCTTCTGTGGTGTTTCCTGCTGCAACATGAATAAGGGTACTGTTTGAAAAAGGTTGTGTATTTGCAATCGTCTTCTTTTTGTTCAGGTGGACTGCATCAGAACAGCTCTTGCTGAATTTGTGGTGTACAATTTCAAAAGGTAACTTCAATTCAATAACAATTTCAAAAGGTAAACTTAGCAAGTTTACCTAGCTGGCTCTCATTTGTGTGTGTTTTTCCAAGTGGTGAGTGGACAGCTGGTAGCTGTGGGAACAAGTCAAATGGCTTAAAGACTGAAATATTTTTAACTCACAAGCCTGCCTTTAGGTATTTGCATTTCAAGGAGAGAAGTGCCGGGAAAACACAGGCTTGGAAGGATGCCACTAAATTTGGTATATGTTAGTATTTCAGGTCCTAATTTTTAAATAAGTTGCTCTTTGTGTATCAGGTATAGGGGTGAAAATACACACATTACCTTCACTCTGAGATTTTCAGTTATAAGAGAGTCCCTGGTACTGGAGAGAGTGTGTGTGTGTGTGTGTGCGTGTGTGTGTGTGTGTGTGTGTGTGCATGCGTTACTCAGATTCAGCATAGGAATGTTGTTGGGCTTTAGCCTGGGCAGTTCAGAGAGTTCGAACAGCTCCTGGGAAGAGTAGTCAAGTTGAAAGAAAGTGGGCACCTTTGGTTTGGTTAATTAAATTCCAGCATTACTTAGCTGGAATTTACTGGATTCTGTAATTACAGCTGGATTACTGTTGTGATCTTGTTTTTTGACAGCTGTGTTACTCCTGCATTTTACAGTGTTGTTTCCTTGGAAAAAATGAGAGCAGGGATTGAGTTGTGCGTGGAGATGAGGTATTGAATTTATGAGGCCTCTGTGGTACCATTACTTAGCAAGGTGTACAGAATAAAATGTTGCACTGCTGTTATATTTTCTCATTTTCTTTTGTCAAAAATGTCCCCTGCCTATATGCATAGCTTTACTTTTACAATTAAGTTGGTTATCACCTTTTTTGGGAAACACATACATGAAGACCAGGGTAAAGTGAAGTCCGAAAGTCCTAGTGCAGAGGTATTCTAAAATTATGTTTAAGAAGAAGGTAGAATACGAAATAAAGATGTTATATAACAGAAGAGCAACTACAAACCCTTGTATTTTGTAGGTCTGTAGTATTTGAATAGTTCATTTGTCCTAGTTTTATGAACAAACCAACCACATATATATATAGCTTTTATGTATTTATGATTGTATATATTTATAGTTTTTATATATATATAGTTCATAGTTTAATAAGACCAAGTGCAAGGTGCTGCATCTGAGTTGGGGCATCCCTCAATATGAGTACAAGCTAGGTGATGAACAGATCAAGAACAGCCCTGCTGAGAAGGACTTGAGGGTGCTGGTGGTTGAGAGGCTGGACATGATCCACCACCGTGCTCTTGCAGCCCAGAAAGCCACGTGTGTTCTGGGCTGCATCAAAAACAGTGTGGGCAGCAGGGTGAGAGAGGTGATCCCACCTGCAGTGCTGCATACAGCTATGGGGTCCCCAGCACAGGAAGCAAGACCAGAGGAGGCCACCAAGTTCGTTGGAAGGACGGATGGATTTCCTTATCTCCTGTGATGAAAGGCTGAGAGAATTGGGTTTGTTAAGTCTGAAAATGAGAAAGGAAAAGAGGGGTGACCTGATTGCAGCCTTCCAGTACCTGAAGGGAGCCCACAAGAAAGACGGAGAGAGATTATTTACAAGACGGTGTAGTGACAGGACAGGCTTTAAACTGAAAGAGGAGAGATTTGGATGAGATATAAAGAATAAATAGAGGGTGGAGAGACACTGGAACAGGCAGCCCAGAGAAGTTATGGATACCCCATCCTTGGAAGTGCTCAAGGCCAGGTTGGATGGGGCTTTGAACAACCTGGTCTAGTGAAAGGTGTTTCTGCCCATGGCAGGGAGGTTGGAACTGGGTGATGTTTAAGGTCCCTTGCAACCCAAACCGTTCTATGATATATTCTATGATGATAGTTAAAATTTAAAACTGCAAATTAATCTAAGAATGCTTTCCTACAACTGTGCAAATTAGAAAATAATTTTGTTATGTGCAATATGCATTTTACTTTCATGATTAGAAGCTGCAAGTTTAAATATCCAGACTCCTCAGGAACAGCTGGATTTTTGTTTAGCTGTGAGTTTAATTCTTTCTTATCTGTTTATAAAGCAGAGTGGTATTTTTTTGGTTCCTAAAGGCAGCTGTGTATTACAGCAAATTGTCTAGTTGCAAGTAAATTGTTTTGACCCACAATCACAATTGTTTCCTTGTGAAGTCTAATAATACTGTATTGATACTTAAATTTAGAGCCAAAAGTCAGCAGGTCCCAAACTCTTCTGTTTCTCACTTCACTTGTGGACACATAATATGGCTCCTAAAGTTCTAGCATAAATATCAAAAGTAATGTCTGTCAGGCTCACCATCCCACTTGTGATCAATGAGACCTCTGTTTGAGAAGCCATTATTTCAAGAAATTGCTTTAGGGATTTTTGAAACTTGATAGTGAACCAGACTTTCAGCACAGACGTCCTTTTTCCTAAAATGATCTCCCATCACTGATGTGGGGTGGCTTGGCCCTAGGACTGGCTCAGACTTCATGCTGCAGACAAGTTTGTAAAATTCACTCAGAAACAGTTTCTGATTGTGAAATTCAGCTTTTTGAGTTGGTTTTTTTGTGAGCCCAGAAAAACCTACCTGAAACAACCTCTGACGAAGTGGAGCCTCTACCGTGAGCAAAAGCCACCAGGCAAAAGAGAACCTGGCTTGGGTGCTCTGACTTTTTAAAGAAACCCTGGCAACACCCGGCCCTGTTTCCAGCCACGGTGCTGGGTCTTAAAGAGACAATAGCAGTCTTGGGCACAGATAGATATGGAATATAATAAAATTTTGGTTGACCAGGAGAGATACTTTTAAACTTACTTAAAAGCTATCTGAGAAGTAGTTTTAAGGCTAAGGTTTGTACTAACACATAAATGCTGTACTTAATTTTCTGTTTGTGGGTTTTGCTGTTCTTTTTTTTTTTCCTAAATGAAATTTTAAGCAAGCTGTACTGGTATCTCTTCTTCAGAGTGGAAGCTGTACAGGTCACAGCTGGAAGACCCCCAAATATTTGGGGTTGCCTAGCATTCCAAGCAAGATGCAGAATAAATTTGATAATTTTGTATTAGTGGAAGAAGTATTGGACAAGGGTTATCTCTGAATCTACAGAGCACACATGTGCAAGACCCTTGGGTCCACTGTCAGTGTGTCTGTCTTCTTGTCTGTACTTCTGCCACTATGCTTGGATGGTACTGTGTGATGGTACTGGGAGGGCTAAGGCAGGGAGATACACAAAGGTTTTCTATTGTTTCCATGGCTGTACTTGAGAATTTGACAGGTTTTTTTGTACTTACCATTTCTGCAAGGAGAACCAAATCTGCATGCTAGAATGTTTGATCTGGCGTGTGAGGTATTATGTTTGTTCTGGCTGCGCTGGAGTTCATTTTCCCTTAGCAGCCCTCACAGTGCTGTGCTTTGCATTTGTAGCTGGAAAGGTGTTGATAACACACCAGTGTTTTGTCTACTGCTGAGCAGCACTGGCAAAGCATCAGTGCTGTCTCTCCTCCCCTCCTCCTATCAAGTGGTCTGTGAGTGGGCAGTATACTGGGAGGGGGCACAACTAGGCTAAAATAGCTGACCCAAATTAACCAAAGAGATATTCCATACCATATGATGTCAGCTCAGATAGAGAAGCTAAGGGAGGGAGGAGGAACGGAGGGCATTTGTTATTTTATAGTGTTTGCCTTCTGGAGCATCCGCTCTGTGCGCTGAAGTCCTGCTTTCTGGGAAGTGGCTGAACATTACTCTCTGCTGGGAAGTAGAGATCAATTTTTTTTCCCCTTTGCTTAAGCGTGTGCAAACTTTTGCTTTTTTCTTGCTTTAATAAACTGCCTTATCTCAACCTACTAGTTGTTTTCCATCCTGTTTTTCTCTCTGGTGTCCTGTGGGGAAGGGAAATGATAGAGTGGCTTGGTGGGCACCTGGCATAAGAGCCAAGGTCAACCCACTACAGAATTTAGGCTGACTAGCATGTTTACAGCATAGAGCCTAGTTCTGAATAACACAGCAGTCAGACAGGAAGACTTTGTAATAGTTGAAGTGTACTAGTTCTGTATTTACTTCACTGCATTCCAGTTCAGACCTGTAACTTTTTCAAGTCTATGTTGTGTTGGGATATACAACTGTTCCAATCAAAGCAGGGTTTTAATTGTTTTTTAGTTTTTAAACTTAAAACTAATTATACAATAAAAAAACACCGCCTAATAGTTACTCCTAGTTCTGGTTGGGTTTTTTGTTTTTAAAATTTTGCAATTTATTGTGGTAACTGTATCAAATACTTCCACATAAAACACCAAGTATGCTTCATTGTCCTAGAAGGTAGTGAGAGCTTATGAGAAATCACAGCATGAAAGAGCCCGAGAAACTGTCTGTTGGCTGTATTTTTGATACCTGTTTTTTCATAAACATTATTTTTAAGTATCTGTATACAGACATTCAACCTCATGCATACCAGCCCTTTTCACCATGGAATTTATACATCAAACTTGATCCACAGAGAAATTTTATAGCAAGGGGAGTTGCTTTCCTTTTTGCTCAGTCTGATAACTTTTTCTGAAATGGAGTATTTTGGTGTTCTGCATGTGCTGTTTTTAAAATCAACATCAGACAAATAATAGTTCCTACTCCTTAGAAAGTAAAAGACTGTCCTTTAGTTTAGGTAAAATCTATTAAAACTATCATATAACCTTTACATGTAAGTATATTAATTGATGGAACCTTGTCAGTGTGTCCCATAATGAAAATTTTTTCCAACCGGACCACTTTCCTTGCCCTTATAAAAACCAATGAATTCATTACCATTGTGAGTACGATTTCTGCATAATGCTTTTTCTAAATGGATATTGCCTAGAAAAGTTTCATAGTTTGGAAGTTCATGATCATGATGCCATTTTACATCTATTTTGAAAATGTGTGGTAGAGTTGATGTTGAAATGCATTGGTCTCTCTGTGGGGCTTTTGATTCTGGAACCACAACAGATGTAGCTGATGGTTACCTTTGAGAAAAGTCTGCCTGTTCCTAAATTATAATGGTTTAATTTTCTTATTCTCAAACCATTCTCAGACTATGGGTAGGAAAAGTTTTTCAGAAACATCTGCTTAATATAAATATTCATGTAAATGAACGTTAAATCCTTTGAAAGTAGAACTACTTACTTTACTTTCTTGGCTTTACAGGCATTAGACATATTTATTCCTAAAACTTTTCTTAAGAAATAGTATTGTGCTCGTTTTCAGTACTGGATAAAAATTCAGTAGCCATACTTTAACCTCATGTTGGCCTAACCTGTGTGATGAGTTAGGTGTGATGTGTTAGATGAGAGTAAGACAAATATAGTTACTTCTGCAGAGGTTTCCACTTAAGTTCAGTATTATTTTTTTGAAACAAAAACATGACATGCATACCAGATCCTCCACATATATAGAAATGTCATACTCTTAACATTTACTCATGCATTCCTTTGTGAAGAGGCTTTATATATATTCCAAGGACTGCAGCTCTGATTTAAAGCTTGTCTTTTCCTTGCACCACCAAGAAAAGGAGAAAATGATTCTTTGTAGTATGGTTAGACTATCAAGTAAAAATGGATGAAGTAGGAATTACAGAATATATATATTAAAGGCAAGTATTGCTGATAGGTTTGTACCATTCTTGCTCCAAATGGAATGCATAGTAGCTATCTCTCAAATCTCTAGTGCTGTAATAGTGGGATTCTTTAAATTAGTATGAAGAGTTTGTGGAGCCATAAACATGCATTGAAAACAGCATAAAAAGAGAGGATTTGATCTTGAGCTACAAATGGCATATTGTATTTCCATCAAGAAAAGTGTTGTAAAATTAAAAAAGATAATGTCATTGGTATTTGCTGTACTTATAGAGTTGATTTAGTTTTGCAGAAACAGTACCGTTAGTGTTAACAATGCTTGTGGCACGACACTAGTCAAAGCCCTTACATGATGCCTTGTCCTTATCTCTCCCTTTCCTTTTTACTTATATCTCCACAGTGCTGCATACCCAAGGTCCCATTGATGGCAGTCTGTATGCAAAAGTGAGAAAGAAGAGCTCTTCAGACAGCAACAGCCCTGGTGTTGCTCAGGGTGTTCGTGTTACAGGCAGTTCTGATCACAGTGATCACACCCTGTCTGTCAGTAGTGATTCAGGACACTCCACAGCTTCCATCAGGACAGACAAGACTGAAGAACGCCTTGTCTCAGGAGTCAAACGGGGTCTGAGCCCACAAGAGAAGGCAGAATTGGACCAACTACTTAGTGGCTTTGGTCTGGAGGATTCTGTCAGCACCACCAAGGACATGATTGATGTTCAAAGCAAGTACAGTGCCACTCACCACACAGTGCCAGCTCAAGTTCACATGAATGAAGTCACCAAAATGAAGGACAGGGAGACTGATATTCTGGATGATGAAATGCCTAATCATGACCTTCACAGTGTGGACAGCATTGGGACTTTGTCTTCCTCAGAAGGGCAGCACTCCACCCACCTAGGGAACTTTAGTTGCCACAAGAGCAGTCAGAACTCCCTTCTTTCAGATGGCTTTGGAAGTAATGCTGGGGAAGAGCATCACAGTGCTTTTGCTGCAGACCTGGGAATTGGTGTGGATTCCCTCTATGAGAGATCATTTGGAAGCACTGAGCCAAAGTCAACTGAGCAATTGCAACAGACTCCTTCTGTCTCACCCCATTCACAAGCCTGTGGCCCAAGTAACTACTCTACTCAGACCTGGGTACGCCAGCAGCAGATAGTCACTGCTCACCAATATGGTTTTGCCCCAGAGAATGAAATGAGGGTTGGCATTCACAACACTGTGGAGAATTTGGGCAGTGTCCAGAGCAAGTCCCAAGTCCCAAGCGCCCCAACACGTGGCTCTAGCAGCAGAGATGCTGTGCAGAGAGGGCTAGGAAGCATGCTGGGTGCTGCAGAAGCTGAAGAACATGCAAGTGCTGACAGTTTTAAGTCAAGGCCAGTGCCTCAGAGAAACACAAATGGCCTGGATCTAGGACAAAATGCTGGGGACTTGCCAGCTTCTCCAACTTTGGATATTGATCAGTCCATTGAACAATTGAACAGGCTGATCTTGGAGTTAGACCCTACATTTGAACCTATCCCAACCCGCATTAACACTCTCACCAGTGACAGAAATCAAGTAAATGGCTTTATCAGCCTTGATGCACACATAGAAGAGCTTAACAGTAGTTCTGGCTTCCATGACAAGTTAGAGGTCACAAAAAGGAATCCCTCTCAGCATGGTAAGCTGTAATACTTTCTGAAAATAATGCTCTTTCTAACACCTGTGTGTTTATTACATGGTACAGCGGTACCCTCAGGTCATGACTTAAAGCTTTGACAATGATTATCAGGGGGTTATTTCTGATGCCTTCTTTACATAATTATCTAAGATATGGAATAAGATTTATGCAAGATAAGTGAGTTTTGCAGGTACTTGTCTTTTTGCTTGAAAAAAGTACTGTTCAGCAAGTTCTTACCTGTTATGGATCATCTGTTGGGATTTTTTTCCTGCTGTGAGTCTAAGTTACAAGGGACCAGAATTTGTACATTGAGATTTTTTAGAAGGCATTGGTGGTGTATGTTTTTAATACTACTTTTTTTATTATTTCCATTTAAAGTAGGAGAAAAAGTTCCAACAACTTTGTCTTCAAATTTAGTGTGATGATGCTGGCATTAAATTTCTATGCAATGTTTTCACAAATAATGCCAATATTTGCTAGTAAAATATTTTAAGACATGCTCTTTTGGAAGGTTTTCTGTATAAAAATGTACAAGTCACAGTGCTTGTTTATTATCTCTGACTCTGAAATTACTGCAGCTGGTGGAATTAAATACTCAACACCTGCTGACTATGCTGCCTAAGTAATGCTACTAGAACTAGCAGCTTTGCAAAAGGATGAGCAGTCTGCCTCTGGCTAAGTCCACTAAACCTATTATTAATGGTCTGCCTAAAATTTATGACAAATATGCTCTTTCTGGTCTTGCTATCATGTTTGAAAATTTTATGTTGTCTAATTTCTCTGGCAAAACAGAGAAATTAGACAACATTACGTTCCTTTCTTCCATTCCATCTACTTCCTCTTCTTGTCTCCAGTCATGGTGCAATTAAAAGACTTGCTTGTGTCTCCAGGATTTAATTCCGTATTAGCCAGCATGACAGAAGATGTGCCTGTGGCCTCACTGGACACAAATGAGCTGCTTCAGCTCAAGCCCAGTAGGATATGCTAAACCATTCAATGATGAATGTGCCTAACTAGTGTGTGGTGTCTGTTCATGGGCAGGCCTACGTGATCAAAGATGGTGGTTCTTGTAGAAAAGATGAAATCACAGTTCTGTGTTTAGGAGGGTAACTGAAGACTGAAGAAGTCCAAAAATCCATGATGAATATATGTGAGATGCTTCGCTGCTTATTTTTAATATACAATATATATTTTGTGGCACTAGTTCGTAATTGTCTTGAATCTTTCCAAATTATTAGCTGATGGACAAATTGAGATTTTTCCAGCAGGAGAGCACTCTTCTCTCTATGTACAGTAAATCTACTGAAGGAGATAAAGAGATCTTTTAGAATAAGCCACCTTTTACAGTTCTGTGTTTAAATATATGAAGCTAAAAAGAGATACTTGAAATTTTCTCAGAGATTCTGGTCATCTCCCAGAGCAAGTAGGAGTCGTCGTAATTTCCCTTCCATTTTTAACGTCAGGTAAATAAAGACCAGTAGAAATAATTTCACTTGGGGAATGATCTGGAAGAGGATTTGTTTTAAAGAATTAAATTACGGAATTTCTGTATTTAAGGGAATCAAATATAAATATACAGACAGCATTTAAAATCCTGGATATTTGAGGGGAGGTATCAGGGCATAGTATGAGAGAGTCTACTAGTTTGAAAGCAAACCAGTGAGAGATTCCAAGTCAGAACTACAATTCAACTGGAAAATTAAAATAAATAGTACAGAAACACTGACAGAGTCAGAGTACAACCTGACATCTTGTCAGTCAGGGTGGTGGTATCAGTCCGATCAAATGATGTCTGCAATCCTGTTGAAGTGATAGATATAGTTCTGTTGAAGCGGTAGTCCTGTAGAAGGGTCTGGTCTTCCTCTGAAGGTCCAGTGGTGTTCATGTAGCTCAGTCCTCTGGGAATCCACTAGGTAAGGGCTGCTTGTGGTGTTCCAAACCTCAGATTACATCCGGGTAGGAATGTTTGGTTCCTCTCCCTGGGCAGAGCATCTCACAATGGGATAATGTAATTTTATGAGTCATGCACTGAGACTTGATGTTATCAGGCATGTGTCATGGAAGAGATAAAGAACCCTGCCCCACCTGGTTTTAACAGCTTATGAAGATGGTGACAGAATACATACGTTTAGTTACATCTTACATTGGAACCTAAGACAGAGAGGAAAGACTTTAGTAGTCAGGAACATAAGAATAGCTCTTATTTAAACGAGATTAAAAAAATAATTTGTATAGCTTTAGAACAATAATAATTTTTGAAGTTTGTCTTTATGTCAAGCTCTAAAATGTTCCATTTCTGACTTCTGCAAGTAACATTCAATTTATACTAGCAAGAGCTTGATTTNTATGGATCATCTGTTGGGATTTTTTTCCTGCTGTGAGTCTAAGTTACAAGGGACCAGAATTTGTACATTGAGATTTTTTAGAAGGCATTGGTGGTGTATGTTTTTAATACTACTTTTTTTATTATTTCCATTTAAAGTAGGAGAAAAAGTTCCAACAACTTTGTCTTCAAATTTAGTGTGATGATGCTGGCATTAAATTTCTATGCAATGTTTTCACAAATAATGCCAATATTTGCTAGTAAAATATTTTAAGACATGCTCTTTTGGAAGGTTTTCTGTATAAAAATGTACAAGTCACAGTGCTTGTTTATTATCTCTGACTCTGAAATTACTGCAGCTGGTGGAATTAAATACTCAACACCTGCTGACTATGCTGCCTAAGTAATGCTACTAGAACTAGCAGCTTTGCAAAAGGATGAGCAGTCTGCCTCTGGCTAAGTCCACTAAACCTATTATTAATGGTCTGCCTAAAATTTATGACAAATATGCTCTTTCTGGTCTTGCTATCATGTTTGAAAATTTTATGTTGTCTAATTTCTCTGGCAAAACAGAGAAATTAGACAACATTACGTTCCTTTCTTCCATTCCATCTACTTCCTCTTCTTGTCTCCAGTCATGGTGCAATTAAAAGACTTGCTTGTGTCTCCAGGATTTAATTCCGTATTAGCCAGCATGACAGAAGATGTGCCTGTGGCCTCACTGGACACAAATGAGCTGCTTCAGCTCAAGCCCAGTAGGATATGCTAAACCATTCAATGATGAATGTGCCTAACTAGTGTGTGGTGTCTGTTCATGGGCAGGCCTACGTGATCAAAGATGGTGGTTCTTGTAGAAAAGATGAAATCACAGTTCTGTGTTTAGGAGGGTAACTGAAGACTGAAGAAGTCCAAAAATCCATGATGAATATATGTGAGATGCTTCGCTGCTTATTTTTAATATACAATATATATTTTGTGGCACTAGTTCGTAATTGTCTTGAATCTTTCCAAATTATTAGCTGATGGACAAATTGAGATTTTTCCAGCAGGAGAGCACTCTTCTCTCTATGTACAGTAAATCTACTGAAGGAGATAAAGAGATCTTTTAGAATAAGCCACCTTTTACAGTTCTGTGTTTAAATATATGAAGCTAAAAAGAGATACTTGAAATTTTCTCAGAGATTCTGGTCATCTCCCAGAGCAAGTAGGAGTCGTCGTAATTTCCCTTCCATTTTTAACGTCAGGTAAATAAAGACCAGTAGAAATAATTTCACTTGGGGAATGATCTGGAAGAGGATTTGTTTTAAAGAATTAAATTACGGAATTTCTGTATTTAAGGGAATCAAATATAAATATACAGACAGCATTTAAAATCCTGGATATTTGAGGGGAGGTATCAGGGCATAGTATGAGAGAGTCTACTAGTTTGAAAGCAAACCAGTGAGAGATTCCAAGTCAGAACTACAATTCAACTGGAAAATTAAAATAAATAGTACAGAAACACTGACAGAGTCAGAGTACAACCTGACATCTTGTCAGTCAGGGTGGTGGTATCAGTCCGATCAAATGATGTCTGCAATCCTGTTGAAGTGATAGATATAGTTCTGTTGAAGCGGTAGTCCTGTAGAAGGGTCTGGTCTTCCTCTGAAGGTCCAGTGGTGTTCATGTAGCTCAGTCCTCTGGGAATCCACTAGGTAAGGGCTGCTTGTGGTGTTCCAAACCTCAGATTACATCCGGGTAGGAATGTTTGGTTCCTCTCCCTGGGCAGAGCATCTCACAATGGGATAATGTAATTTTATGAGTCATGCACTGAGACTTGATGTTATCAGGCATGTGTCATGGAAGAGATAAAGAACCCTGCCCCACCTGGTTTTAACAGCTTATGAAGATGGTGACAGAATACATACGTTTAGTTACATCTTACATTGGAACCTAAGACAGAGAGGAAAGACTTTAGTAGTCAGGAACATAAGAATAGCTCTTATTTAAACGAGATTAAAAAAATAATTTGTATAGCTTTAGAACAATAATAATTTTTGAAGTTTGTCTTTATGTCAAGCTCTAAAATGTTCCATTTCTGACTTCTGCAAGTAACATTCAATTTATACTAGCAAGAGCTTGATTTTAAAACTACTCAGGGCTCCAGAGGTAAAAGAACACATATATGTGGCATACTGCCACCTCTGCTTGAGTCTAGGAGGTCACTGATTTTCTTAGTGCCGTAGGATTTATTTATTTACGTATCTCGACTTGCCATACTGAAATATATAGAATCATACATTTATACATGCTTAGTGTGCACAAACCAGTGTGGGGTAAAAGCAGTTTAACTGAATGCATATTAAGAATGAGGAACACTGCAATGTTTTTCCCTATATACACCACTGATTTGAATCACTGGATTGGGAACTGGCTTCATGTCAGGTCTCAGAGGGTTGTGGTCAGTAGCACAGTCTAGTTGGATGCCTGCAGCTCAGGGGTCTAAGACCAGTCTTATTTAACTTATTAATCACTTGGATGAAGGGGTAGAGTGCTTCCTCAGCAGGTTTGGGAGGAGTGGCCATACTCCAGAGTGTGTTGAATGTGGTTTATCTATACCTTGGAGTAGACTCGTAGAATTTCACGGAATTAGGATAAGCATGGGAACATCCAAGGCACTTAATTAGCTGTTGAAACTACTGCAGCACAGGAGCTGTAACTGATAGCACAAATAAATGCTGGTTGCCATGGGGATTAAGAAATAGCCATTAATAATAGATAACCAAAACAACAGTTGCTCGCACAACAGAGTTACAGAGTCAGGTTTTAGAGGGTGCTCTATACTCTGTGACTTAAACAGTCCTTGACCTAACAAGTATATTAATAGAATGAATTGGCCTGTGATAAAGACAGTTGGCAGATCAGGACTGAATGGTCTAAGAGAGGTTGATTGGACGAATGAGAGATTCTGTGTGAGCAGGAGCCAACAGTGCTGGAGGTGAATGGGATCAATGTGATGCATGGTGTATGTGCATCTAACTTGAGGGTTGTGTTACAGGAGAATGGTGGAATTACTGGGTTTCCTGCATGAGTGTGCAGAAAATATATGCCTTAAAAGGCATGTGCATGTTTCCAGTGCCTTGCAAAGCTGGAAGAATGTGCATAAGAATGAAATGTGTGTGTGTGTCATCTGGGTACATTATGGTGCATTCTTGCTTCTGTTTGCTCGTACGATTCTGCACTGATTGACAGATAGGCAACTACCTCTCCTTTCTGTGCTTCTGCCTAGATGTTTTTATACATATGTATCCTTAGCACAGGTCAACGTGGCACATACTACTGACTGCCCATGCAGCAGAGTTCTAAGTTCTGTCTGAAATGATGTCTTGGGTTAAGTGCTTAGCATTTTTGGATCATTGAATTTCTTTTTGCTAGGATATATCTTTATGAACTGTGTAGAACAATGGCTGATGACTTCTTCTCTCCTTCAGTGTTATATGTGTTCCTTATCAGAGGTGAATCACTGCACTGTTGATTAAGATTTTTCCAATTTTTATCTTTTGCATGAGCTGAGTTATGGAGAAATTAGTTTCTGGTAGTAAATGAAGCTGCCATTTACTAATAACACAGTGCTGCAGTAGTGCTTGATTTTAAATTACAGGAAGTTTGTAGCATGAAGAAATTTTGATGTGTATGTAAGCTTTTCTCTGCAGTCTTTTGTTCCCCATTTACTTCACTCTCTGTTTATTCTTTTATGCCTGATAACACACGACCTCAGTCTACTTCTAAAGATATTTGTAAGACTTATTTTCTCAAATCAGCTGTCTTTTACCACAAGGCTTATGCTTATTTGTAAAGAAGGAAAGCTAAATCAATGTTTTTCCTCCACCTACAAAACTGTAAAAGCAAGAATCTGTTAATAAATGTAGAGAACTGAAAGGTTTTTACCCATTTTCATTATAACGTACCATCACTGTCATCCATGTCTCATCTGTGTGCCCCACCTTTTCACTGTTAAAATGTTACAATTTGCATCTTTAGAAAAATATTAGATGCAGGTGAGGAATTATATGATCAAGCTAAGGCAGAACATAGAAACACATGCATTCAATATTTGGGGCAGCCTGTTTTGATTACTGTGACCAAGAGATGCATTTCTATCTAAATTTGCCACCATGAAGAAGAGAGGGACTGTGTTTTCCGTAAGGTTGAAATTATATTGTTGCTCTCAGGTAATTCTAATTCTTCTTCATGCATGAGTTACGGTGTTTGAAGTTATCATCTCAAAATTTCCTTAGGCTACCTGCTGTAGGAACAACAGATACACAGTTCATACAGCCTTATATTTTGCTTGGAGTTTATATAGTTTATCAGCTCAACACAGAACTGAGCATTAAACAGAACCTCCCTCTCTCAAAAAAATAATGCGAAATGAATAAAACTGAGGTGGCTTAGCATCTGATTACATGTCTGAAATACCTTCAGAGATCTTTCCTCTGTCAAAAATAAGCCTTTGGAGATGGTCCAAGATGCAGTATTGTAAATCATACTACAGTGTCTCTACAGACAAAGGAGAGGGGAAGAAGTCCTTTTTGCATACCTTATTAAATAATATTTTCTGAAAGTATTGAACTGTTACAGATGTTCCTATTTACTGTGCTATTCTGTGGGTAAGCACAGTCCCTCTGAAATAAGTTCTGAAGTGAGAGAAAAACAAAGCTTGTCCAACTTGCCACCTGCCTTATTTGTACTTACAATACACTACAAAACCTGTTTTAGTTTCTGTTGGACAGGAACATTTTGGTGCCTGACTTGGGAGTTAATTTTACAGTAGTTAACAGTAAATTTGAGTTTTTAGCTAAATTAGAGGTAAAAATGGAAGTTTTAAATTGTAACTGGAGTTTTAACTAGATTCACTTTAAAAACTAAAATAAATAGTTAATTTTTAAGCTACAGTTAAAATTTGAATTTTAGTTACATTTAGCAACACAGTAATTTTTAATTTATGTCATGTACTTACACAACAATTTTTTATCAGTCCTGTAATTTTCAGCATGTGTACCTGAGTATGCCCTCATTATGAATTCTCTCTAAGGGTTTGGAGACACCAGTTTGCATTTTGCACCAGGCTTTTTCCGTATTCTTAGCATAATGTAAATGGGCTCTGAAACTAAGGTGACAGACCTGCAGAGCTGCTGTGTCCTATGTGTGATGGTCTTCTTGAATTTGGGGTAGAGTTTAGACCTTTTCATTTGCTTGTTAGACTAATTGGTTTTAAGGAGTTTACACACCTCATCTACTAGCTGTTAAAAATTAGGGTAAAAACAATAGTTTGCTTGTTAATCATTGCTAATTATTGGGTATTTTTTCAAGAATAAAGGGGTTTTCTGGCTACAGCAGCACTTTGTGTTACGTTTTAGAAAGGTTAAAGCATTGAACGTATCACAGGCACGGCATAGTTGGCTTTTGTTCTAATTAATCCCTTTGAAACAGTGTTCCTATAGCTCTGGGAATCTGAAAGTTTGAGCATATCAAGATCCTCGTTAGTACTTGCATCACAAATCCACCAAGGTCATGAGTTCAGTCCCCATACACTTAAGATTTGCACTTAGTGGTCCTGGTGGGTCTCTTTCAACTCAGAATATTCTGTGATTTTGTTTCAACTGGGTATATATTTGCTTATCCTTTTTCTACCACAGCAGTGTTTAGCTGAAGTTTAGTCTTGCTGTCTTTGAAGATATTTTTTCTTTCAGTATGTAGTAGTGATTGTAAAGCTGATTCTAAATTCTTAAAATAGATTTGCTATGGTTTAAGCATAAAGCTGTCTTGACAGCATGATCATTACATGCCTTTAAAAATCTTAAACTTTGTAGAAGATAAATGGTGGCAGAGAAGGAGATCACTTTTGGTTTGGATAATGTTGTTGGTAACATTTTTTAGTATTAAAGCCCTGAAGGCTCCTCTATTAGAAGTTAACTTACGGACTTGTTTTTTCCTTGTTGCATTCTTAATCCTCATGTTGATTGAATCCTCTTGTTTCACAGTAATTGGTAAGTGTTTTTAGATTGCTGTTTAGGCATTTGCATCTGGAATTTCTGCAATGCTAACACACTTCTCCCCAGAGTGTTATTTCAGCTTTCATGGCTTCTGCTGAGGTTTGTGAACGGGGCACTGGAAAAAGAGCTTTGTGGAAATTTTCACTGTACCTTTCACAAGAGAGCCCTGCATTTTACTGATCTGTGGGTAGAACTGGTAGAGCTTCTGTCATGCTAGCTTTCCACACCAGTTGGAGCTGTGGTAAGAAGCTCACTGGAAGTCTTTGGAAGCTCACTTTGTCTTTTCCTCTCTGTGTGTAACATGCTTGTACACAGCAATGATTTCCAGCTTGTCTATTTGCAGAGTCTGTTAAATTGTGTTGATTGGTTGATTAAGCATACATACTGGTAAGTTTTCCTTTTCTTTCTTCAAACAATATGTCATTTTCTTAAACCACCTGAAAGCTTGTCAGATTTTCTTGAATGTATAGATGTTTTCTTTTGTCTCTTGTGAAAGGGTTAGAATTGAAATGAACTGCATGTTCCAAAAATCCTGCTAGGCAATAAATGAAGTTAAGTGAGAAGCTGCCTGTGAAATAATATAGTTACCATTGTTTAAGCTCTATCCAGAGAAAATGATCTTAACTGTTGCTCAGGTATTGATGATAGAAATTCAAGTGGTTAAAATCAGTTTTACAAGCTCAGACATTTATATTTCAGTGCTATAACAAGGGCTCATGTTTGCAACCAGCTGGATAATTTCAGCAGAGAATTTTTAAAATAAATATCTTGTTAAAACTGAATAATCGATTTCTTTCCTTTTGATGGCAGCAATTCTTTCTTTCCAGATTTTCAGTACTTTCTAAGGTCAGTTAATAGTATTAGGGTCAAAGCTTGATAGCACTTTTTGATTTAGAAAAATAAAACATCACCTATACACAAGCTTTGATCAGTCATTTAGTTAGAAAACTATGAATAGAGTCTAGCAATCTAACACATTTTCTTAAAACTTTGAAGCTGATGTAAATATTTGCTAATTTCCAAAAGATACTATAAATGGAAATGTGCTTTGTCTTACATTTAAATATGAAAAATCTACAGTTAATGACTCCAGTTTTGAGTTAATTCTTGGTGATTTGATATCATGTAGCATTGTCTAAACTGCTCTGCCACTGATTGAAGGAAGTATTGCCAAATAAACCTGGTTTATAGGGTGTATTTAGTGTTGGTGTGGCCTCATGTTGAGTATTGTGTGCAGTTCTGGGCCCTACCATTTAAAAAGGATGTGAAGGTGCTTGAATATGTCCAGAGATAGGGCTGGAAGGCATGTCCTGTGCGGAGTGGCTGAGGACACTGGGTTTTTCAAGTTTGGAAACCCCACCGCTCTATCAAGAAAAACAACACAGTGGTATGGAAGGACAGTTGGGTGGCCTCCAGTAGTATTCAGATCATTAAAACTGTACCTCTGTATGCTCAAAGTGATGGGATTTAAAGCCCCTTATAGAGTAGCAAACAACAATATGCTGAAACTTTCATATTTATTTTGAACTTTATTTTGTTATTATCTGTTATAATGGATTACCAGTTTGACTGTAATTTGCACAGTTGGCTGTGATACAAACTAGGTAGAAGTTAAGGGACGGTCTTCAATGGACAATGCTTGGCTTTGGAAAAGACTGATAGTTCTGTTTTACAAATGATAAGGACATCCATGACGGGTAGAAGGGCTATCAGCCCAGTTTCTCGTTCTATCTCCACAAGAAAAGTTCTTCACAGAGTTCTACCATGTATGCTGTGCTTTCCCTGCTCTCAAGTAAAGCTGGTTTTGAGGCTAGCCCACAAGCCAGGCGAATCAGGTGGAAACATGGAAGCATTGTCTTGCTAGTTGCTGTGGTAACTGAAAGTAAATGTGGACTTTTTTTATAGTGTACCTCATGCACTCAGTAAATAAAAGCGTGTCCAACACATGAAGAGTCAACATGATTGTGTTTGAAGTTTAGCTGGGGCAACTGCTAATATACGAGATACAACACTGTTACTGACAAGCCACTTGAGACAAGATCCTAAGCTTAATGTTGTTTTCTTTCTAATAGTTATAAATACCTCCCAATAGTAGTTGAGGAAAGCTAGGCAGTTAAAGAAACCAAACAATGATTAACCTTTAACCACTGCCCATGCTTCTGTTAGCTGTAGCTTTTGCATGGTGATAACCATTTGACAAGGTAAGTGCCTGATGATGTTGTTCTGATGCCAGTCTGTTGAAATGTTATTATTTGTTCATTGGGGAAAACAAAATTACTTTTCACATGGGAAAAGAGAAATGAGAGTGTACAAAATACTTTCAAAGAAATAAATGTATGTTCCTGGGATATTTATGAAGCTCTGCCAAAACTTTAAGCTAAATTATAAGACCAAAAATGAATTTTCTAACTTCTAGGAAGTCTTGGTGACTGACACACTACACTGTAAAAAGTGCCTTTTAAATTAATAAGTCTAAAATATCTCTTACATTAACTGATGCAGCTTTGAAGTACATTTTTGAAACTAATGAACTAAGTAGAAGTAATTTTTTGCTAACTCCTTCACTTACTTTTAATCTCTTAGATTTGGGTTATTTGCTTTAAGCTTCATTGAAATATATCAGCTCAACTTCTCTCCACTGTTGGCCAGCATCTGCTGGTAATTTGGTATGTGAAGCACTTCCAGTCTATTTAAGGAAAATGTCCATTTTCCCTGAGAGACCTGTTTGTAGCTTTCTGAGGACTACATTAACTTTGTAGAAATTACATGCTTCATGAGTCTATCAATATTATTGCTGATCAAATCCTCTCATTAGTGTGACAAGCAAAATTGCATTAAATTTTAAAGGTCTCTCTTGACCCATCTGAAAGATAGATATTCTCTATCATAAAGTAGTCTACAAGGCCATGTTAACTAAGAAATATTCTGAAATAAACTGTCTGTACCTTTGTAACTTGGTTACAAGTAGAGTGAAACTCTTACGTGCTGTTCCTGGCTCCCACTGCCTCCTGTGGAGAAGTGGTGGGACTTGGGAGTGTCTGGTCTCAGATGGTCTGAGATTCTGCAGTGATTCCCACTCATTTTTCTCTACAGAAATTAAAAGTAAAAAAAGAAATCCAGTGCAAAAAGTTGGTAAATGCTGGAATAGTATGAACTTAGTGTACATTCCTAAGTGTCTCCAATTTTAGTAGAATTCACTGTGACTTTCTAGTATCATGTAAGAGGTTTGGAAGAGATTTGTGATTTTATGTCCTTTTCTGGCTTCAAAGGTCTTGAGTGATGCATTTGTTTTGCTCACAGTGTCTTCAGCAGATAATCTTTCCAGAAATGAGAGACCACACATAAAGATTTAAGTCAAGGGAAAAGAAGTTAAATACGGATGCTTAAAAAGTATTTTAGTTTTCAAAGTTGTACCATAAAAACAGAATCTCAGTTGTGACTTTTTCAAAATATGCTAGGTTTTTAAATATTGACTTGATAAAATTAATAACTGGCTGTATTTGGACCCTGAAATTTAACCCTATTGGTGCAATTTTCAAAAATTACTAACAAGGTTTTACTTATGTATTTATTTGCTTCAGTAGTAGTTATTATCACACTGGCTTTGATGCTAGCAAAGATGGATTTTTTGGAAGTGTCTAATTCTGTAGTTTAACAAGAGATTTATTAATATTCTTAGGATAAGCCACTAACTGCCAGCAAGTTACTCAGGTTGATACATACATATGTCAATGCAGAATCATTTAAGTATCATAGATGTTAGTCTAAAATCCCTGTCTCTGTTTCAAGCTTAAATAAAAACTGTTCTCCTATACAGAAACGTATTTGTACATTGATGCTCTGTAATTGTGTGGTGTAATCAAGGTGAAATATCTATAATACAGACTCTTATGCTGCATGCCAGATATTACACCTTAGCTTTTATCAGCTATTTCAGATTAGGAAATTGATGTATGTGTAAGGTGTATGCTATCATCTTTCTCTACTCAAGCTGCTGATTCAGCCTTCATGCTGGTTTAGGTGAAGGACGCACTTTGGACTCCTAGTGTTATGGCTCCACGATCAGGGTGTGTAGGAGATGTGCTTCAACAACACATACAGTTGGAAATGATTGTAAAGGTTTAAATGACACCAGGCAATTAAAGTAAGTTCTTGTGGAAATACTCAGCTCTTTTAAGAGAAACAGCTGATCCTCAAAGATCATGTTGCATATGAAGACCATAGAAGCTCTCAGAGGAATATTTGAAAAGTTGCTATGGATGTGATTTTTTTTATGACGGCTCAGTAAGTTCTGTGGATCCTTACTGCTTACTTTTTAAAGGGTGGCAAAAGCAATTGTTGCAGGAGTAATCTGTAAGTTCCTGCTGTTTGGAGTGAATGACTGTGTCTAAAATCCTGCTAATGATAACTGCATCTAGTGGCATGCTCTTAATAACATCTTTGGAAACAAATGCTGCTTTATACCCTTGAATATACTGGATCGTTCTGCTGGTTTAGCTTACTCTTCTGTGCTGTTCCTCAAAAGGACTACAGCTTCTATGTGTAGCTAATACCTAATTTTTGTGATTAAGTGTGATTGCTGTGTGTGTCACAAAAGGTGTACAGTGAACTGAGTTTATAAGGGCCAGGGTCTGTTTTAGCTAAAAATAAACTGTTTGGGCTGGGGGGAAAGAACCATTGTCTGTGTCAGAAATGGCAAGAGAGGCTTCCCATTGGAGTGCCTGTAGCAGCCCCTGCTGGCTTGCTCTTCCGATGGCATTGATGGGGGCTGATTGGTTCAAAACTGAGCATCAGAAGAAACATGCTGCTTGACTGACTCCTCTAGAACAAAGGGAACTGCAAATATTTTCCAGCTGGTGCCAGCAAAGCTAACTACAAGTGATATCTTTTCCCCACCTATGTGGTTTTGTAAAACAGTTTGAACGTTCTTGATTATAATCACCACAGATACAGTAGTGAAGTTTGTTTTAACAGTTCTAACTGAAAGGAAAAAGTTTCTTAATCAGCTTGCCTGTTTGTTTTCAGCAACAGGTATGCAAGATGATGATGCAACAGGGAAAAGGCTCATAAAGTTAAGTGTTGGGCAGTATGACAGTGATGATCCTGGGGAGCCATCGTCTAAGAGGTGTGGCTGGATGAAGTCTCCTGCTACTCACCAGGCTGTAATTCCAGGATCACCGGTTGCTGTAGGGAAAACCAAGGAGGTAAACAATCAAGAATTTTTCACTAAGTACTGAAGCGAGTGGCCAGTAGGAAGTCTTATGTTCTGTGTCCAAAATTAATGTGAAGTTGCATCATAGCAATAAGAACAAATAACTGTAGTTGCCTCAGAAATGCAATTCAGTGTTTGAGGATGCTCTTGTCTATTCTGTGTTTGCATGTTTTCAGTGTTCCAAGATCTCTCTGCTGGAACAGTAGATCACATTATATCTGATTACAGAAACCTTCTGTAGTTTGATGAAGAATGCCCCACTGTGTCATAGGGTTAAATGAGAATTATCCCACTGTAATTTTGCTTTTTTGTGCCTTTTCTTAGATGGTTGTTGTACATTACCAAGATGAAATAGATGGGGGAATCTTCACCACAATAAAAAATGGAAATGAAGCTGTCACATTCACATCAGCTTTTTCCCTGTCACCAGAGATGATATACAGTAAGAAAATGTCTGTCTCCATCTATTTATTTATTTTAATAGCACTATTGACATTTTAGCTGTTACTGAAGAGCTGTTACTGCCTTTTTCCCTCTCTCCTAGTGACAGTGCCTCCGCTATGCCATCAGCAGATTCCCTCCAGCCAAAAGGTCAGCAGCCCATCTGAGCTGTACAGAACCATTCCTGGTAAGGTACTTCTATTTCCTAAATAATGTGAAAATGAACTGTGGATGAAGGCAACTAAGACAATAGTGGTTTGTAAATAGGCCATATAAATGGTGAGTTTAGACGTGTAAGTCAGAGAAATGGATTTTAGCAGTCCTATTTTAATCACACCAAAAAGAAGTGAATAATGAAGAATTGTCCAAGAAGTATTTAATGCCTTCCAGATTTTAATTGCCAACAGGGAGTCCCATGTTCACATTCATTGTGCAAATTCAGTGTGGCGCAATTAGGCAGCTGCGTCACAGAAATAAGAGGAAATGCAGCTCAGTGTTTGAGGCTATCCTGCTCTTGTTCTCTCTATCTGTTTGCATGGTTTCAATGTTCCACAGTCTTTCTGCTGATATTTGAGGATGTCAGAATAGTACTGTCAGGAGATTTGAGTTCTTTGAGATTTTAAGCAGGTTTTTGTCTCCATCTGAGGAAAGAGGGGTGATATCCATGTTGCCATTTTTGCAGGCAAGTGAAGCTGACAATAGAGCTTGACAGTAGCTATGCTCAAGTCAAGGAGATCCTTAACCAGAGGAATGGATGTTCTGGAGGGTTTTTTGCCATGATGCAGTTTGTAAATGCACAGCCATGGAAAAGCAGTTGGTAATAGATAATTACATCTTTAAAGATATAATATGATTTAGCTATGATTTTTTATAATAAAGGATTATTTTTGAGGCCTTAACTCTTTGCTGCTAAAAAAAATGTGGCTAAGCTACTGTCACCTGTCACCTTTTTTTTGCAAAATTATTTGAAAACACTAAGATTTAAAAGAAAAAAGTATTTCTGCACTGCGTCAGAAAGTGCCGGACATAGCAGGAAGCCAGCTACTGATGTATTTAAAACCTGAATAAAAATCACAGGCATTCATTTTATGCATTACATGATGTTCAGATGAAAATTCATGTATATTATATATCGTTTTACTGCTTAGGCTATGACTGTCTTCTCCAGGAGCATCTTGATAGTAGAGTTTTCAATAAATGTGATGATGGGTTTTGATGCAATAATAGTGTTATGGTTTTAACTTAAAAATACCATTTATGTGTAATTTGCTTCAATAGTGAAAAGCAAATAACATCAACACAGAATAAAATTATCTTTAGCTATAGAAAAATCTTCTACCTGGTTCAAGACATCTCTTTATGGTTCTCCCTACTTCCAAATAATTAGTAGCAGATAGCCTCCTGAGGACAACTTCAGCAACTCAATTATAGGTTGACCTACTGAACGCTTTGTTGTTAAATGATTTCCATTAATGTTGCTAAGAGTTAGGACTTGCCCTGGAGAAATATTTGGCTTTCAATGTATTTCTCTATTTTGATTCTCTGCTTAATTCTAAAGGCTGTCATCTCTCAAATGCTGGTTTTAGATACTTAGTTAATGGAAAATAATTATTCTCATTATTAGAAAAAGAGGCAATTCTTCCTTTGAGTGCCTGTTTCAAAATGAGGCTCAGGTGTACTGAATGCTGCAGGTTAAGTGCTCATCTGCATGCAGCTTTGGTTTTAGCTGTAAACATAATGTACTTTGACATTAGAGGTGTTGTTAGTTGGTTAAAGGTGTATGAAGTGGGTCCGCTAGAAAACATGCAGTTAAAAAATACCTGTTAGCAAGCATCTCTCAGAAATGTTAGTTGGGTGACTTTCTCATCAGAGCACAGAAACTTATATTGTCAGAGGCAAGTTAGAATCATACTTTAAATTTTAAAAAAATTTCTCTTTTCCCTTACTTCTACTATAGTTATTGCCTGTATCTGCAGTAAGTATCTACTGTATCTACTTGCTTCTCTGTCTTCTGATTTCTTTGGCAAGAAGTGCTTCTTATTTCTGCTACCAATCCCTAATTCATGCCCAGAGCAAGAGTGTTATGTTTTGTGTGTTGAAGAGGCCAAGAATCTGAAGAGAACAGAAGCAGCTGTTCCTGTGGTTGAGACTGCTTTAATGCACATACCACAAAGGTGACTCTAACAGTGAGCACTTTGCAAGAGTTCTTAACAGCCTCGATTTTTCGTACTTTCCCTTGCAGCCTAGCTGTTCTTTTAAATGCTTACATGGTCTTTATTTAGGTAAAAGTTGGGAAACATTGTGACTTCTTCAGAAATTTTCAGCAGATAGAGGTCTTTCGAGTCATGGACTCTGGAGTCTTGTTTTCTTTTACCATTAAGATACTGCCACTTTTGTTTCAGTTCAGATCACCCTTGAATTCAAAATCGATTTGTTATGCATCTCAGTGTTGCTGTTTATCTGCTTTTTAAATTAGCAGTGAGGGTGCTGTAACCTGGTTACCAATTATCTAGACATATTACTGTTTTATTTCCTCCCTGTTTCCTTGTGGAGAATAGTGTTTAGTGTAATTAGCACTTACATATCAAGGGATTCTGTTGTGCTTTTAGAAAAGTACAAAAGTATGTATTTTAAAAGAAAAATACATGGTTTTGTGTATCCTGTAGTCAAGAATTAAGTATAAAAAAGTATAAAAAAAAGTATAAAATTAAAAGTATAAAAAAACTATAAAATTCTCTCTTCTTGTAAACTGTGTATCTACTGTCTTGAATGCATCTGATTTTTAACCTGTTTACCGAAGGACACTGTCTTTAATAAAGCCTTATAAAATGGAGCTCTGTTATCCCTAGAAATCTTAATTTTCTTTCTAGGTAAAACCACTTTGCTAGGGAAAGTCAGGCCAGTAGTGTTATGTATCTGTCTCCTTTACATTAGCTATGCCCTAACTCTTCATTTTCCCTGTACATTTATTAGAGATGTCCTGCCTGCAGGATTTCTTTTCAGACCCTTGTTCTTTATCAAACAGGTGTAAATTTAACCTCCCTCAATCTGTGGGCATTCAGTCAACTTTGTGTCAGCACTGCTGCTCCAGTGATCACTTGCTGCCATGGTTTCATTGCTCTTTTCTTCACTTTACATAGCTTGAAAGTAATAGGGCACCCACAGAGTTCATTCTGAATTTTCTGTGAAAGACACCTTGTTTCTTGAGATGAACCTAAGTGATCTATAAATTGCCTAGTGGTTTATAAATTGGCTAGTTTTAGAAATACCCCTCAAAAAATAGGGCTGCTCCAGATAGAACCCAGATACAGCTCTCTGGAATATCACAATAGTTGATGTATATCCCATGGGAGGGAGAGTCCCACATATCAGTGAAAGAACTGAAGCACTATTTGTAGTCCATTTTGAAACTTCAAAAGGCTCTTTTGTCTCAGACACCAGACAGCTAATTGAGGTCCCTTTGTATATAGAAGTAACAAATAAAAGCATAGCAAACTCTTTGCCAGGGGACTGAATGCTGGCTAGCTGCCCTCCCACTCCACCCCTGAGGCTAGATGTGAAGAGCTGCTCCTTCTTCAGCCCTGGTCAAAGCATAGACAGAACTTTGCAGAAGGTCTGCATTCACAAACAGGCACTGTCGTGCAACAGAAGGCAGGGATCTGTGGAACAAGGGAAGATTGTTTATAATCCTTTTTCAGTGTACTGACAAAGAGAAGACATGATGTCTCTTTTTTCCATCTTTTCTGAACAGCCTAACTAGACTTGTGTAGTTCAAGCAATGCAAATGATGGAATGAAAGCATTGCTGCCAGTATAAAGAATCTCTGAGCCTCCAACCATGTGTAAGGCCTTGCCTTTTCATCTCTTCCATGGAGCTTAGCCTAGGTACTGTACTCAAAGCTTGTGTATGAGCTGCATCTATTCTAAAAATTTTTAAAAGGGAAACTTTTCTCCTCATGCCATCGTGGAACTCTTCAAGACCACACACTGGAATATTTCCACAATTTTTCTCATACAGACACTGTTTTTATTTGACAGAGACATTGTAGCCCTAAATTCTCCTCATTGACTGACACAGACTTACTCTATTACATCATCCAGTAGAGTGATGAGTGTTTAATAAACCTATTGGAAGGCAAACCCACAACCTAACAGCCTCTTTATTGCATAATTCTATTACTAATTAGAATTTTCTACTGATGTGGTTTCATACTGTTATTCCAGGATTATATTTCTTCCAGTCACTGAATTGCAAGGGAAATGATACATACTGCTTAATTTTTTGATTAAAAAAATGTCAGGGTTCTAAACTGAAAACATTTTCCATGTGTCAGGAGAGTCAGTAGCATTAGGAATAAAAGTGCAACTACTTTATGAAAGGGAAAAATTCCCTGTTTATGATGGGCAAAAACTTTATCCACAATGTGAAAAGCTTTCATGTAATATTCATTTATACCTGTCTTTCTCTCCTCCTCTTACTTGTTTATGTAGGATATACATGTCCAAAGCAAGTAATAGGTACAGAACATTTCCAGACATCTGGGATCATTTGCTTAGAACATCAGTGCATCCACTTATGTGGACGGTTATCATAAGCTCTGTTCTCCTGGAAACACAGGTGCATTTTCGTTTTTGCTATTGCAGTTTTGTGTTTCAGTTTTTTTGGATGTTTTGTTTATTTTAGTGGGTTTTCATTTATTTGTTTGTTGAGGCTATCAATGAGGAATAAAAAACACAAGTAGAGAAAGGAAATTAATGATATTTAATGCAAAGATACACCAGATTTCTGTTACGTTTTTCATCATCCTGCAGTTGCCCTTGACATGTTTATCTTGTGGATGAATACAGTGCTCATCTACACAGTATTTTTATAATTAAACACCTAATGTTTCTTAATTATTATAAAATGTATCATTTCCTAGTGCATAAGAAGCCTCCGTAGGCTTCCAGAGCAAGCAGGAAATGACTTGGATCTCCTGTTGGGATTCTAACAGCAGGAACTTCATGAGGGCTTCCAGGAAGAGCATGAGGAATGCTGTAAAGCATAATCATAAATGTTCAGAGACCACTTATTGGCTATTGTAAACAGTGAAGTCAATATAATGTACTATGATCTATCACCCTTTTTCATCTCTGGGTTACTTTCATTGAGACATTCAGCTCAGTAAAATTAATCTTTATACAAAATTTTTATTGCATGAAGATTGGAGATTATATATTTTCAAGTCTTCATTGTCACAGATCTCCTTCCCTTTGTGCCACTGATTATAATACAGTCCTTAACATCTTTCAAATACAGTCATGGAAATGTAGTATTTGTTTGGCCTGCAGAGAAATAAGCAACACTTATTATCAGTGATTTCACTCTGGTAGTCCGAATTCACAGCAAAGGTAATAATATTCCATCTCATGTGCTGAAAAGCTTAACCATTTAATTTAGTTTATATCAATCTGAATGGTGGAAAATATTTTGTGACAGTAGAATGAAATTGAAACTGAAAATAACTTAAAATACTTGTAGTCTATGTCTGCCTTTACTGAGTGGTATTAACTGAAACACTTACAGTCTAAGTGTCTACAACTGAGCTGTTTGGGTAATCAGCTTTAATTGGGCATTTTTTTCCTCCCACTCAGTTTGGCTAAAATTTTAATTTCTCTCAGTCTACACTACTTAACTTCCCAAAGCTTTAGAGATGAAATGATTTAGAGCTTAATCCATTTAGCTAGCTAGATATGGACACGTTTTGTTTACAGCTATGTTACGTATTTCTACATAAAACTTTAAAAAATCTGTACATATTTTAGCCACTCAGTAAACATTCTAGTACGTCATTGATTCAGAGGAGAAAGGAATATAATTATACATAACCGAATATAAAAAGCTAGGGCATGCCAAGTCCATGGCAGATAATATGTGATGATAAACCAGTGGGACAATATAAATGTGTGTTTTCTTTGGCAGATACGTTAAAGCTGACAAAATAAACCACTTTCTTTACTGGATTTTCATAAGAAAACTCGTTCTCTAAAATATATACTCTCTCTTCCATTGGTTTTGGATACTCTAGGTTGATAAAATATTCTGGAACATGAATACATTTTGTTTTGTAGCCAATGTTGTATCTGGTCACAGACTCAAAAATTCTTCAAATCTGATGCTTATGTCCAGACAAAGATATTGTTCTTATAGCTCCATGAGCTAACCTTCTGCAAAGGGATACGGTCTGCTGTGACCTACATGTTGAACATCATGTTGAACATGAGAAAAATTCAAGTGCTACAGATGGTAATGGAAAATACTCATCTAGCAGAATGCATAATCTAGTGCACATGTATATAATTCCATGGGCAGCTTCTCTATAATACTGAAGAATTTGAAGGAAGAAAAAAAAAAGATAGGTTCTTCAGACATTACATTGAAGAGATGTTGTGAAACTATTCACTGTCTCCTCTTCTTTCCCCCCTTGCTTCTGTAGCAGGATTTTCATCTGGACAGAAACACTGTGATCATAGATCAGAATAGGCCTTAAACCATATCCGGCCCTGTTTTTGGAGAAAGTATCAGATACTGATTTGGAAAGACTTCGTTTTATGTTGCATGTTTAATTTTCTGTGCAAGTATTTACATTGCTTTTTTTTTTGTTTTGTTTTGTTTTAATGGATGACTTTTCATTCCATGTGGGCAAAGTGCTGATAGATATATAAATCAGAGAACTGAGACTGTTCCCCTAAAAATGGCCCTCTCAGAGGGGACCTGGCACTGCCTGCATTATCCCTTTGAACCAAGACACTTCTGAAAAGTTATATGGAGTCTTCTGCCTAAACCAGCAAATGTGAATTAAGTTTTCTCACTGGGAAATGAGTATCCAAGCAGTGGGGACCCTAAATATAGAAACAGGCTCTCTTACTTTCTCATCCACTCATTTTGTCCTGAATTGAAATGTTGAACTGCCTTAAAGAAATGGCAGATCTTCTGACAAAAGAGTTTTCCTACAGGAGTTCATATGAAATAAGGTTTCTAGCTTGGGACATCTTTGAAGTCTCATGCATATTATATGTCTTTCATCAATGGTACCTTAACAAGTCTGATTGCTCCTTGATCCCTCACTAGTAGCATTAAATGAGGCAACTGCTGATAGGTTCTTCTTCAAGAACCTGCCCTGTAAGTGCTTCCCTTATTTGGGCCACTGCACTTTAATCCAGTGTGTCTGTTATTTTGTCATGACTAACTTTTCGTACCACTGTGAACTGAAAATGGAACAACTGCCTTATTTCAAAAGGATTTAGTAACTGAGAAAAACCTTGAAGTTTTGCATAAGATGCATGTTACTGCCTGTTGCAGTTTCATTCAGGAACCAATACATCTGAAAGTTTGTGTAGCCTGCAGCTTGCATCCTTCCTGTAGCTCTAGTCCAAAGGCATTTTCTCTTGAGAGGAAGCAGTAACATTATCTGGTGTTCATTTATTTTTGTGGTGATTTTTTTTATACTTGCTATCCAAGATAACTGAATGTACTTGGAGTATGCATTTATTAGGTGAAAAGATGGCACTTCCAAGGGTGCTGTTATGTTCACTACTATCTGTGAGAGCTCAAAAATTCTAAAATTCCGGCAATAAAATCAGCTGTATAATTCTGAAGTTACAAATGCCCAAAAAAGTTGTTTACATAATCAAATATTACATGGGAAAAATGTGTTTATACATTACTTCAGTGTTGTTACTTGATCACTGTCTCAAAGCATATGTGCCTCTTCGGTTAATTTGAAATACACTCTGATAATACACTGGTAGGTTGTCGCTGTTGCAACACAGGCAGTGAGGAAAAAACAGAGGTCCGAGTCAGAGGTCAGGTTAAGGGAAGTGACATCCCATTTATTTAGTTACAAGCGGGCTTTATATAATCCTTCCATTGGTATATGGCAAAGATCACTGGTCCCTGGTCCAACCACCTCTCCAAGTGATTGGCCAGATCCCACACCGCCTGTTAGATCCCTAATAAGACACACCTGCAAGATGTTTAGAAAACCATCTTGCTTGTTTATGTGGGAACCAAGGACTTTCTCACAGAATACTTGCAAAATGCTGGATTTTTCACTGCCAGCAGCTCTTCAGCATCCACAGTGGGTGGTGCTGGTTTGGTTTTGTTTTTTTCCCCTTTCTTATTTTTTTTTCCAAAGAACCACTGAAAAACTGATTACTTGAGAGGTTTTTAAAGCACTGTTTTAGAGCATTCAGTTTTTCCCTTTCCATGTGAAAAAGTCATGCATTTCCCGACATAAATCAGTCACTTGATAAATAACTATCTTTGTATGTATTCATCGAAATATAGAGGAATAATATCTTACACATATATAAAAAACCAAAAGAATCTGAAGCTGAGAAGCCTGTCTCTAATTTTTGCTTCTTTTGAAGATGCAAACAATAAGCCTTTGACAGAAATTTAAAAACAATTTAATATAAATACAGGATTGGATGAGCAGGCAGCCTGGCAGATGTGTTTGTTTTTACACATACCTGATGTTGCTTGTTTGCAGTGCATGTGCTTAGCATACATTTTTGAGATGTCACTAGTCACTTTTTTTGGAAAAGGTTAAATTAACAAAAAACCATGGGAACAACTACTTCTCTTGGTATGATTCTATGAAATTTTTTCAACTTTTCCAGGGTGAGGCCTCCTACTATACGACGAGGCACTTTATGACTGTTATGTGCTAGAATAATCCATGTAGTTTGAGGGAAGGCTGAAGAAGAAAGCTTCAAAAATTGAAGTACAGCTGTGAGCATACTTTTTTTTTTTTAATTGAAGTTTTAAATTTTTTTTTTTTTTTTTTTTAAATTGAAGTTTTAAAATGATCCTGTGTTTGAGTGTTTGGGAAGGTCTGTCTACTGCATTCACAAGTTAAAGATATTCTGCAGTTTCAGAATGACAGACCTTCCAGTGTTGGGTGGGAATAGAGAGGAAATACACCTTCAGTTCCACTTAAATTGTCTATAGTCTAAAGGTCCTATTGCTCTATGTTTTTTAAGATGCTGCTCTATCCTATGTTAATTCTCTTCATGTTTATTCCATGTTTATTGAGAAAACCAAATTAATCTGTGTTTTCCTATGCCTGAGTTAGGCATGTTATTTCACAAAGCCATTTATATTCAGGCACCTTGTAGACTAAATCCGAAATGAGCAATCTGCTTGACATTGACTCCCACACTTCTGTCAATCATTGGAGTAGCAGAGAAACACGTGACATTCCTTCACAAATTGTGGAGTTTGCTGTGTGAAGGACACAGCATAGCCACTCTGCTGCAGTGGTTCTTGTTGGAGAAGGGTGCATGTTACAATTCAAGCCCAACATTTTTAACTATTTTAGATAGATTTTGCAGTGCAATGGTTCTGATCAAACCAGGAACCTTGTGTACTATATGTAGGAGAACTGTACACTGGTACCACCTGGCAGAGATTGAAAGACCTGATCCTTATTGCTATGCTGTGCCTGGAACAGCCATGAAACCAACTCTTCTGGCCAAATTACAGACCTTCTCCTTTTGAGATGGTAGTATCTTACACACTGTGCTGACCTAAACCAAATCAGTTCATCACCGGAGACATCTATCACTGCCTTTCCTTCCCTTCTTAACTCTTCTTTCGTGTATAATCAGCCTTGCCCTTTAGAGTTTCAGATTTTTTTCTTCCTTGGAGCTCATCTCATCTGATTGAAACTTTGAATTTGTGACAGAGAGACAAGCAAAAGGTGAGATTTTTGTTGTGCGCCGTTTTGTTTGTCATTAACTCTCTATGTCAGAGGGATTTTCTTGATGAGTAGCCCCATAAGTATAACCGAGTCTGTTAGAAGTATCCATGCAAAAATCTTAAGAAAGGGTGAATTTGATAAATGCTGACAAAACTGAAGTACATTAATACTTTTAATTACATGATTTCTGCTTACATTACATCTCTATATTACTTTAGAAAGTAAGTTTCTTACTTAACTAACCTTCTTCATATGGTATCTCAGACTGCTGTAATCTTCTTTGTTAAAGGTTACTATTCTTGTTCCCTTCTAATTCACCAACTGTAAATAGCCAAACAAGCAAAGCTTTCAAGACTTGAAAATCAGGAAAGAAGTGAGATATCCGAAGGTCCTATGATTACAGTGCTTTTTATGCAGAGACATCTGAAGGTCCTGTGATCATAGTGCTTTTTATGCAGAGACAAGGATGCTTTCTACGGAGAGCAATTTTGTCTAATCGTTATTGTTTATAGGAGTGTGAAGACTGTGGTTGACTGCATCTGGCTCTGCCAGGAAGCATCCAAGACAAAGTCTAGTTGTATAATAAATTAATCGAAGTAACTGATGTCAGTTCTGAACTGCTGCATAATAACCTCTTCTGACCCTGTGGCAAGGATTTTCCCTTCTTTTTACCTGGTAATATGGTGTATGTCACAACTAACCTTTGCTATTGGGTTCTTCTGAGTGCAATCTTTATGAAACATGTTTAATAGGAGCAGCTGGTATAAAGAAAAACAGTGGTAGGAATGAATATTCTTATAAAGGAATAGTTTGATTAACATTATGGTCTGTGGAAGAAAGCAAAATGTTAGTTTACCAGTACTCATCTCTATAACCAAGCCAGCTTGTTTATTTTCCTATTATCAAAACGGTTTAGTATACACATTCAAAAGATGGTGTTGGTAGAAATTTGAAATCAATAGAGTAATTCATTATGGAAAAGCTTTAATTGGCTGTATTTGTTTCTGTCTATATCTAGTAATTTTCTGCAGTCATCCTTTCAGAAAATATGGTGTGCTGGGCACTGAAGAACAATCTGAAGAGGAAATGTGCTGCTCATTGTGGAGCTGCAGTGTTTCCACTCGTCTTCCTGACCTGTAAATAAAACCTGCTCAGAACAATGCTAGAGGGATGTTGAATGCAACACAGTAAGGTTGCACGTGTTTTGTGATCTTGGGAAGCTAGTAAAACTTTATTCAGAGCTCTGGATGCTAAATTTATCCGAGAGTGTTGAGCTAGTTTGGTATAAGAGAGTAGCTGGGCTTTGGTCTACATTAAAAGCACTAATCTGACAGTTCTCGGTTTCGTGTTGTGCATCTCTCTGAAAGAGACAAATAGGTGAGGTCAAATGAAGTGGTGGGAGAAGAACACCACCGACTCACCCTCCCCCCCCCCAACACTCAACCCCCCCGCAAAATCAACCAACCACCACCACACACACACACCCTCCCCCGCAACCCAACCCCCCCCAGTCGCTCCGGCTTGTGTGCTGACTGCTTACTCTCCGCCCCCGCTCTGCGCGAAGCTCAGGACCCGCTGGGAGCGGCGCTGCGCGTTGAAAAGGCGGTGTGAGCGGGGCGGGGGAGGTGGAGTCAGCACAGCAGGCATATACTGAATGGGCAGTCGAGCTGAAGAGCGAGCGGGAAGCCTAATCTTAACAACAATCGGGGAATTACTTTCTGCCTGGATGAAGTGAAGTCTGGCTATTTTTCATCTGGGTGGCTGTATTGAGACAGGGAGCCTGTGCTGCTCTCGCCGCAGACACTGGAACCCACTTTGCGGTGAAGTTCTAACACGCGAGGGAGAGCGGAGGGTGCTGGCAAATGCGGGAAATTGCTTTTCCCAAGTCTCTGCGTGGCGGGGCGGCGCGCCCGGCTGCCTCGATTCAGTGAGCCACAGGCAGCATGCGGCACGGAGGGAGGGAAGGAGGATTTCGCACAGCCCCGTGGGAGAGCCGCTGTCACGATGGCTTCCATTGGTAGGTTTGTGTCTCCCTGCGCCTCTATCTTGTGCGTTTTCCTGAGTTAAGCTGGTCGCGCTTGCCGCTGCGGTAGCGAAACTTGACCCCGGGAAAAGGGGAGGGTAGCGGAAGTTCACTAAAGTGAACCAGCCTCAGACAGGCCACCAGGGCCGCTCCGCTGGCGGGGCGGGGAGCTGGGAGCCCGCACGCAGCCTGCGGCCTGCGGCTGCTGCGAGCTCCGTAGAAGTGGGAGGAAGAGTCACGCCTTTTGTAGTCATGTAACAGCGCTGGGTGTCTACACTGAAACTGAGGAGGTTTGCAGGCAAGGAGTTCCGTCAGTATGAGAGTTTTCTGCAATCGCTGAGGAAGGATTGAGGGCATGAGGCATTGCTTGAGGATTTTGTTTAGTCACTTTTCTGCCGAGGAAGGCTTCTATTTTTTTGCGTGTCGTGGTGGGTCTTTTTCAAAGTAGAGGAAATGAGGACTGCCTGGAACATACGTAATTTCTGACTACGTAGAAAAAATTTGTCCAGGCTGAGTCTTTTTCCTCCCCAGGAGCTCTTAGTAATATTATGGCAGCACTGAATTTCTTTTCAAAAGCATGAAATGTGTATACAGATTTTGTAAACACGAGTCTTTCCTAAATGAGGAATATGGCATAGTTTTCCTGCTTTCTTTCTTAATGAGAAAAACACTTTTTTGTGCCATTAGCACTGTAGGGGTAATTCCTCTAATTCTTGCATCCAAGACAAAGTGTATTTGTGTAATACATGTAAAACACTCTCACTTTCTTACTTCAGATCTGAATTTTCCATGAAAATATAATAGAGTCTTAGAGCAGCCAGCTATTACATGGTACAACGTACAGGATGCACTAGAATAAAGAGCCTGGTTCTTACTGCCTTAATGCAAACGATTTTTCTATTCATGCAGTAGCAGTACATGCTTGGATAAGGACTGCAACCCTAAAAGGAGAATTACTGATTCACAGTTCTCAAGAGACAGACCAAGAAAAAAAATGCAAGAGCTTCAGTTCTCCGTTGTGTTTTGTGATACTGAACAACACTGAAGATAAACTGAACTGAGTTTGTTTTTGCCAGTTTCAATCCCAGGTTATTAAAAGCAGCCTCTGAAAAGTCAGTTCTTTTTCTGGTTTTAAAATAAAGTGGTTTAGGTGTACTTGAAAATCAAAAAGCGGCCCTTGCTTTTATTATTCAGGCTGCAGTGAGCTGCGTTCAGCGTTTTCTTGCAGGCACGTGACTAGAAAAGTGGAGAGGTTGAAGAGGGTTACATTTAGGCAGAATTTTTCTTACAGCAGAAGAGCAGGACCAAAGTGAGAGTTTTGATGGAAAGTCCGAACATCAGTTTGACTGCTTTCATTCCTTCTATGAGGTAAGTATGCCTCAGACATGAAAAGCTGCATACTGGGACCTGTCTGGTGCCTGGTGGCATCAGGGAACTGGACTGAGACTGGAAAAGGGGAGTTTAAACTCCTTCTTTCCCTCTCTTTCACCTTAGGAAAAGTATATTGGGTCATAACACAAAATAGAAAATTCCACTGAGTCTTTGTGCTTGCTTCTCAGAAGTGTCAAAATCAGACCCAAGCTCTGTCCTTTCTTCTTTCGCTCACTGTTTGCTCCGGTTTGCCCCCTGTACCTTCACCCTTGCTTTCTTTCCTTTGGCTTTGCAGTGTATCTGTCAGTAGACATGAGTGGCGCTTTTCAATTCAGCAGAGACGTCTTAGACCTGCATCTCCAACATTTCAAGCAATTTTAAGGGATAATGAACTTTGGAGCACAAGGCTGACATTTTACGCTTTTCTTGAAAGGTGCTTGGTCTTTCAGTGCATTCTGCCTGAAAAAGTATTACTGTTCATGTTGAAGGTACTATTTGCATGTTTCATAGGTTCTTTTTTTTTATTCTCTAAAACTATTGCAATTTAATTTTACAGTTTGATGAAAGTTGTCACAATCAGCAATGTGAATGCCTGAAATTCCATTATGAGATAAACGGTGATAAGAATGGAATTGTCTGTCTCTAAAGCCATTTTACTGGTTTGCTATGTAAACTTAGTGCGGACGTATTAATAATTGTGTTCTAATTATTTTATTGGATTTTTTTTTTTTCACCACTGAATGATCTGCTGTACGTAGAGACAGAATAGCAGTTCTCTTGTTCATGCGTTATGTACTGATAGTGATTCTCTCCTAAAGAGTGTTTTAATAAATGTTACATTTTATGTTCGCATATGATCCAAATGTCTTGAGGACATGTCTCTGCAGCTGATTTGCATTCCTAAGACAGCAAAGCTATGCTTAAAGTCAGTAGCAGAGCATCTGCAAGATCTTTTAAAATACATGAAAAGACATATGCAACTGATTGCTTTAGTCCTTGGGGAAGTTTCTTTTTTTTCCCTGGTACTACTTGGGAGGATGAAATTAATTAGTTTAAGAAAGCCTTTCAGAAAGTCATGATAAGGATTTTTCTGCTTTGAAGATGGTGTAGTGTTCATTCTGTTTGGCATACAGGAGTTATTTGTATTTTGGTGTTTATATGAATGTGTGATACCAAGTTACCTGTAAAACGGTCTAGCTATTTTCTCAGTAGAAAAGAAGCCGGATAGTACAGGCTTTAGGGCAGGGTCTGTGAGTGGGGTAAAGCGGGGTCTGGTGAATCATCCTTTTGATTCTTACCGATGTGCAGAGGGGGAAGAGGGTAAGTGTCGTTAATTGTGTTATCCTGGGGTTGCCTGGAGATAAGCTGACAGCTGGCATAGCTTCAGAGTCGGCATTTGGTTGTTACTGGCAGGCCATTATGAGAGCTAGAAGTTGCAGAACACAGGAATGTCCCAATGCACTCCCGCTTCTGTCATGCATCTTGCTGGCAGGCCAGAATCTCCCATGGTGGAGGTGGAGAAGTGCCAGCCTTCCTCCTCCAGTGCTTGCTGGGGAGGACTGCTGTGCCAAGGATATTTCCTCAAGGGGTGACATGGATGATTTACAGCTCTCTTTAGGGCATAAGGCAAGAATGATTTTTTTTATTCTAAGTACATTTAAAAGGCTCCCAAAACACAGTGAATGGTTTCTAAATGCACACAGTAAATAATTGCATTAAGTTAAAAACCTTCAGTACTCTAGGGTAGATTACACTTAATTACTAGCAGTTTGGGTTCCAGCTGTTGAAGGTGTTTTTTCTTCCACCAAATAAATGTCTCTGACAAATACTTTACTGCCTCTCCAGATGTGCTGTTTTATTTCCCAGGTTGTCAGCCACTCCACTGTTGTATTTTCTGTAATATCCAAGCATGTAATACATATTCCACTGAGATTCTTCTCAGAGGAAGCAACTGAAGCTGACCTTTTTTGTGCAGAGAGGTTAATACCTGGATGTTAGAGCCACTGTCTTAATAACTTTCCCTGGTTCAGCCTGACTGATTAATTACTTGCAAAGAGAGTTGGTCCACTCAAACAGGCATTAGCAGAGTCTCCAAGCAATAGTAATTCTGTCTTTTCGTTTGCAAACATGAAAAAATCCTGTTATATTCTCTCTGCTTGGTATTGGTGGGTTTTATGGAAAGTGGGAATCGCAGATATCTCCATCTTGGTATGTGATTTTGACTCATGACATCCACTTCTGAGTGAGAAGTGGAACTGCTTGTGTTGAAGAGGAAAGCATGTACTGTGCAAAAGACACAATAAAGTTATTCCATTCCCTGGCATCTGAAGTTGTAGAAGGCAAGACTTTGAGCATCCTTTATTGATTTCCACATACTCTGTTAAAAGGAAGTGACGCCTTGAAGTGACTACCTGAAAACAGAGGCTAGACGAGACTGAGAGAATAAAAGTAGGTATTTATTTGAAGGGCCTTCAACGGCACACCCTGGGAGGTCAAGAGGCTAGACCCAAGATGGACCCCGGGTCGTGAGTTCGTCACACTTTTATAAATTTGGTCCATTTGCATATAAGGGTTAATTCCCCAATTATAATTTCAGGTAATGATGTAATTACCCCAAGTTTGCCCCTCCTCTCAGAGGCTTTAGTTTATGTATTTTGGGGCCCGGGACAACAAGGTGTCCTTGGAAGTGCAAACCTAGAGAGGCTTTGTTATGTCTAACCAGCATGAGAGAACAGTAGCTAACAGGCCATATGAAATTTCAGAGTTACATACTGGGCAGTACAGGATTTGGAATAAAAGTTGAAACCTAAGGCATCAGAAGGAACAGTGTGACCGAAGTTGATGGGCTTCATGTAAGGGAATACTTTGGTTCACTGTATTTTTGTGAAATTGAAAGCAGACTGTAACAAGTTTGAAAGGTCAGAATTTCAGTAAAGTTAACACTTCGCAGTCTGACCGAAAGCAAGAGAATCTTTTGGTCTCTTTTACTGATTTTGGCACCTTTGTATTTGGATAAGCAAGGGAGTGAAAAGGAAGATAGATAACCCATAAGAATCTTACAGTTCAAATAGACTTGGAGAAGTGTTAGTTTGTAAACTGGCTCAAGTGGGCCATCAAGTGGCTTGGTTGCTTTGGCTTACTTCTGAGCAGTATTATTTTCTCTGTCCATTCGGCTTTTAGGCTAGCCCCAGATAGTGGTGAGGTAGTGGGCTCAGTGCTTTGGAAGCAGAACACTGACTTAGAGCTCCCGTTCCCCAAAAGATACAACAGGATCTTGGCTCGAGTTTTCAAGCTGATGTTATACACATTAACTATCACCTTCTCATGAAAAGGACTACAAAGTTTGAAATGTATGAGAACCTACTAAAGTACAAGGTATGGTAGTGAAATGGCTGCTTTTACTCACCCACTGTTGTTGGATGATTGTCTCCAAAGGTGTGAGGTGATTTTGCCCTTCAGCTGCTGCAAGAAAAAAAAAGGAATGTTGTTACCTATCTTTTATCTGGACCGTGGTATGAGTTAAGCTACTCTGGGTTTTTTTCGGTAGTTTTTTGGGGGGGGAGGGGAGTGGGTTCCTTTTTCTTCTTTGTTTCAATAGGTTTTGTAGATTAAAATACGGGTTAATCTGTAAGATCTTTCTTTATATAGCTGTGTCCTAGGCACATCCAGGAGTTTCTGCTTACAACTGAAAAAAGCTTGCAACTTTTACAGGTTTTACCTGTTGCTGCCAAGTAGAAGAGTGAGCTGGATATTTTTGTGCCTTGTATGTTGGCACAATTAGTATTCATTTTCTTTCCTGATGTCATTTTTCAGTAGTGTATGGTACAAAGAGTTCAGCTCCTTTCTAAGGTCCTGCCTGATCATCAGTGATAGTAAATGTAGGTCTGATCTGCGTTCGTGAAAAGATACAAACACGAATGATCCTGGCTTTGTCATGTCCCTTTTTGAAGCAGAGAGGTGCACTTTTATGCTGTTAAGTGTTTTCACAGCTATAAATGGCATGGTAGGGGCCTGAACCAAGAAGCACTGATTGCTTTGCTTTCTGTCAAATGTGCCAGGCCAGTTAATTCTGTAGAAGCTATGGAATTGCAGAGTTATTCATTCCGTGAGATAAAGGGTTAGCAGCTGACCGGTGAACTCTGCATCAGACAATGAGAGGACATAGCTGAAATACCCAGCAGTCTTGTTTTTAATGGAAGTAATAACAAGACTGCTTTCATGGGAAGTGCCTTTCACATGTACTTGTTTCTAGCCTGGGAAGAGTTGTACTGAGCTTGTGTTTTTTCTGCAGGTTAAATGCCTGGCTGCCAGTGGCTTTTCACGCTGTCTTTAGTATTTTATACCTGTGAAAATGGGGTGTGAAATGCATCTGTGAGCGTGACAGCGATCCTTCCCTCATGCAGTATGTGGTGCTCTAAAGGTAATAGCAACAATCCAAGGTCTGAAACAGGGAAGAATCGAGCCTTGGTCCCTTTATTCAAGCAAGTGCTGTGGAAGAAGGAGTGGAATTTGCTGTGTAACTCCATTACATTAACTCTTATGCACATAGTTGAGATCATGTTAGAGTGGGAGATTTTGAGCTGTTTCAGAAGGAGTGCCACTCCCCTCCCTGCTCTCAGACTCTTGGTAACTGGATTCCAGTGACTCCCCTGTATAGTCTGGTATCAGGAGAGCAGGCATAGAGGCATGAAAACAAGCAAGCACATGGAGATAAGCTTGCTATTGTAATTCCTATTCTTGTGGGGAATGCATTAACCTCTCGCATTCAGAAGCAGAATCATCTCAACCTGCAGTGTAATTGGGAAGCATCTGAGCAAGTTCATGTGCAGAGATGAGATGCCCGTTGCCCTTGAGATACTTTGTCAAATGATGGTATCTAGAGATTTGTCTGCTTTTAGCCTAGTCAGAGTTTTGGTTTTGGGGAGGCTCTAGTGGTCTTCATGCATATGACATCAGTTTGACCAACATACCTTGACCAATATGGGTTTGTGCAGACAGCTTTTCTGACTGTGTTTGCACCAGTATGAAGATGACTGTAGTGTAGCTGATCTAGTAGATAAATACAGATTCAGATTTCTGTAGCTCTTCAACACTAAACATTTCTGCAGTATTTCCTTAAAGTTCACTTTTATGGCTGTTATGAATATAGTTAAAGTAATGGTACAGTAAAAAGACAGTTTCTGTTAAAAGGCAGTTTTCTGTTTCCCTCATCCAGTTAGGTGTTTGCTCTGTACAGTGTGTGCTATGTGATGAATTCAGATGGTTTATAGTCAGGGCACTAATTTGCAGATTTTCTTATCTCAGACATATCTTTTACATACCTTGCACATTCCTCATTCAAGTAATAGCAGAACCAAGCTCTGCCATGAATTGAAGGGAAAACAGTATTAATTTAGACTTGTTTCAGTGGCTTTTTACGTTAGAAAGATTTCCTTATGGAAAAGATGCGTTAGTGTGATCTTAGCTCTTTGTAGGAATGGAATTGTTCTGTAACTTCCTTGGTGTTGGGGTTTCTTTTCCCTCTCCCTTATTCTTTGGAAGTGTATCAGCTCAAGAGATGGTAATTAGAGATTGTTTCATGTGTGACTGTCTTACTTGGTTTCAGTCCTGCCAGTGTTGAGGTCAGCAGGACTGTTCAGGTGAGTGAAGCTATTCAGATGCATGGGCATTTGTAGTATTATAGTCTTCTGTCATGGAAAACAGTGTGGTTGAGCCTGGACCAATGTGAATAGGTGTTGACTTTTTTTATACTGATCCAGAATAATTAAATGTAATCCCCATTAGAGCTCGACTGGTTATTTAAGTGTACCTAAAAAAAAATGAGGTGAAACTGTTCCTGTGTAAAGCTCTGCAGTAATAGCATCCACGTTATTCCTCATCTAAATGCATCTGTTTAACTATCCTGTAGTATTTATGTCCTGCATAATTAAGTTGAACATATTTCAGATTTCAGTCAGTTTAGAAACCAGTTACTCTGGTGCTGTTTGCAGGCTATTAGAAAATAAAGGTTACAGTTGTTTTGCTTCTTTGTCTGTATGGTGTGCACAAAATCACACCTGAAAACTGTAGCTGCACAGGCGTCATGGTTTAAGCCCAGCCAGCAACAAAGCCCAGTGCACTTGCTTGCTCACTCTCCAACCGCTAGGACTGGGGAGAGAATTGGAACCATAAAAGAAAACTCGTCGGTTGAGATGAAGACAGCTTAAGAGGGAAAGCAAAAGCCCCATGCACAAAAGCAACACAAAAAAAGGAATTAATTCACTTCTTCCCATGGGCAGCCAGATGTTCAGCTATCCCCAGGAGAGCAGAGCCCATCAAATGTGATGGTTACTTAGGAAGACAAATGCCATAACTCCAAATGTCTTCCTCTTCCTCCTTCCTCCCCGCACTTTGTATACTGACCATGATGTTATGTGGTGTGGAATATCCCTCTGGTCAATTTGGGTGACCTGTTCCAGCTGTGTCTCCTCCCAGCCTCCCATGCACACCCAACTGCCTTTGCCATTGTGGCAGTATGGAAAGCAGAACAGGCCTTGTCTGTCTCTGTGTAAGCCCTGCTCAGGAGTAACAAAAATGTCTCTGTATTATCATTACTGTGTTAAGCACAAATCCAAAACAGCCGCTGTGAAGAAAGTTAACTCTACCCTGACCAAAGCCATCGCAACGAGTAAACCATGTGCTGCACTGTGCTGCTAAACTGCCTTTCAACCCCAGTTGTGTCCTTTTCTCCTCCTGTGAGCAGAAGAGTGTGAAGACTGGCTCGCTCACCTTCATGCCTTCCCATCAGGTCTATATACACAGTGATAATATACCCCTGAGCTTTCTTTTCTCCAGGCCATACAGTCCCAGCTATCTGGGACTCGGCCTCTGCTCCTATGAAAGATGCTTCAGTCCCAGTGATGGCATCTTTATGACCTTGTGCTGGACTTGTTCAAGCAAGTCCATGTCTCTCTTGTACTCCGGAGCATATAAATAGGCACACAGCTTCATATGTGGCCTCTAATGCTAAGCAGGGAAGAAGGATCACCTCCCTTGACCTACTGGCAGTACTTTGTGGGGCAAGCCGGGATACTATTGGTCACCTTTGCCATGGGGTTGTATTGCTGGCTCATGGTCAGCTCATTGTCCATGAGAACCACCAAGTTCCTCTCCACAGAACTGTCTCCAGCCAGTCAGCTGCCCAACATGTGCTGGTGCTGCGGATTATTCCTTCTCAGTTGCAGGAGTTTATATTTCCCTTGTTGAACTGAAGATTCTTTTTGTCCCATTTCTCCCACTTCTAAATAGCAGCACAACCATCTGGTTTGTCAGCGACTCCTCACAGTTTTCTGTTGTCTGCAGAACTTGCTGACAAAACTTTATCCCATTATCCACGTTGTTAATGAAGGGTGTTGAAGAGTATAGGTTCTAGTATCAGCCCCAGGGTATAATGCTATGACTTGCCTTTTAGTGGACTTGCTGCAGCTGCTCACAAACCTCTGGGCCCAGATATTCAGCCAGTTTTTAGTAGATCTTACTTCCACTTACCTAACCCTTGTTTTGTCAGCCTGTTTATGAGGATATTATGGAAGACCATGATAAAAACCTTAAAAGTTTTTAAAGGTTAAGATAAAGTTAAGATAAGGAACATCCTCTGCTCTTACCTTAGCCTCTAAACTAGCCAGTTTACTGAAGAAAGTTAGCTCAGTGGATATGCATGATTTCTCCTTTGTAAATTCATGCTGACAACTCTCAATCCTTTTCTGCCATGTATTTGGAAGTGGTTTCCGGGGTTAGTTGCTCCATCACCTTTCCAGAGACTGGGGTTAAATTAACCAAGGCTGCAATTCCCTGGATCATCCTTCATACCTTTCTTGGAGGTATGAGTGATGTTTGCTCCCTTCCAGTTTTTAAGAATCTCTCCCAGTCATTCAGACCTTTTAAAGATTATTGAGAGTGGTCTTGGACAGTATCAACCAGCTCCCTCAGCTCTTGTGTGTTTAACTTCTCAGGCCCCAATGGACTTAAGTATGTCCAGTTTGTTTTAGTTCTCCTTTGCTTAGTCCTCCTTCACTGAGGATATGTTTTGATCCAGATTTTTTCTGTGGTCTCAGGGGCTTGAGGTTCCTAAAGTGTTGTCTTACTGATGAAGAGTGATATGAAGAAGATTGTGAGTAGCTCAGTGTCATCTGTGTCACTATCCGCCAGGTCCCCTGCCCCATGCAGCAAGTGGGCTGAATGGTCTTGGCAGACTTAAAAAGTGAAAATCATGGGTTGAGATAAGAACAATTTACTGAAAAAAGCAATGAGATGAGAAAACAAACAATAGGAGTAATAATACTAAGAAAAGAGAGAGTGATTCACATACAAAAATGCTCACTGCGGAGCTTGACCTGAGCCTCTTCCTCCAGCTTGCCACCACAACCACCTCACTGCTCCCTCTGCCATGCTTTCTTAACCAGAAAGGACCCTTTCTCCCTGGAAGAGATTCCCTTCCCCCCACCCCCAGCAATGATATGAGGTGGTATACAGTAACTCCAGGTCCTGGCCATGCCCCCTGCTGCATAGTGCAGAAATTAGCTCTGTCGTGGCTGGGACCAGGACACCCAGTTTTCTATTGGTGACACCCAATTTTCTGCTGGTATTTTAAGTGCAAGTGGTGCACTTGACTAGACATACCTGATTAACGCTGTGGACTGTGGAATGCAAAATATCTTGGAACAGACAGGTCCATTCTCATCTTTAAGGCTAGAGAATGTATTCTGGAGAACTGCTTAAAGAGTTTGAGTTTTGCAATTATGTAGTCTCTGTTCCCTCTGCCCTTTGACCTGCTGGATGTTTTCAGCTATAAATCTAATTTTGTGAAATAACATCTGCCCAAACAAACAAAAACTCTTCTTCATAATCTTATTAAGAGAAAACTATAATATTTCATGAACACTTTTTTTCAGTACAAGGTTCATAAAGATGCATGTTGTTTTTACATTTGCATTTACTTTGTTTTCTTTGCTGCAGAATCTCGAACTTACATGGAAGCCATTAACCTCTCTATGGTGATGTCTGACAGCACCGTGGGCACTAACTCTTCTTTGCTGAGGGCCAACATGCAGACTGATCCCTCCTTTCAGCGCTGTTTTGCATCGTCATGTGCTGTTTCAAGTAGCAGTCGTATCCCAGAGGCAAAAAGGTAGGAAAAGATTCTCCTACTTTATTGTTTAGTTCTCACAATGATAGTTCCCAGCCAAGACATTATGCTTTCATCTTCATTGCAGACCATTTTTCCAAGAACTTTGAGATTGGTTGTGACATTTAATGTTGATGTTGTCCATTGACTGGATTTTAACATGTACACAGGTGTTACTTTTATGTCAGGGACACAGTTAGCTTTGAAGGTAAGTAGGAAGACAAAAATAAATAGAATTTTATAGCTCAGTTATGTTCTTGTGTGCTAGCACAAGCTCATATGTATTTTTCTCTGTGCTTAACTGGCTTCTCTGATGTTTTACTTAAAGCCATGTCATGAAATTTCACATTGGAATAAGCTGTATATGAGAGAAAGGGAGCACTCTTCTCACTGCAGACGTGTTTCTAGTCAGTAAAATGTCAGTAGATTTGCTTTGGTAGTATGTAGCTGGTTCCCTTTCAACTGCTCAGCAGGCTTAGAAACTTTATTATTTCATAATTATATTGTGGTAAACATGTAGAGCTCTGGACAAGAGCTTGAATAGTATAAATTTACAAAGTGGTCCTTGTCTAAAGGAGCTTCCAGCATAAGCTAAGAAATGGCAAGAAACAACAAACAAACAAGGAGTCCCTAGTTACTGTTAGAAGGTTTGGAAGACCATAACAGTGCATGATCAGTCATTAGCTGTGTGCTGTATTTACTCAATAGACAAGGTGGTACATGACACCTGATGAAGTCTCTATTGCTCTGCAAAACCATTCCTTTCTGGCTAATTATCCTATTCTCATTCTTAGCTATTTGGCTTCTTTTTCACAGTAAGTATTTGAGAATAGTTCTGGTTGGAGTGTCAGAGTCTCAATGAGTGCTTCAAGTATGTTGTTACCCGTTTATCTTTTATTTATCTTCCAATCTAATTTGTTTCATTTTCAATCAGTACTGAAACTGAAAGAATGTTTCGATTTTGTGATTATGAATGTGAACCATAAGACTGAACAAAATATGTTGGTATTTGCTGCAGAGGAGGCAATGTAACAATTGCAAGTGGGTATGTATTAAAAGCTTATCAGGCAAATCAGTCCTTATCAAGTTTACATTCCTACTTCAGACTTTATCTAGAAAATTTTGTTCCCTTCTTTCTAAATATTTTTTCTATAATTTTTTATCTCACGTAGCAGATAGCTACAGCTCTAGAGATTTTTTTCTTGCAATGATGTCTTCTTCAATTTGCTTACCTTCCATTTCTTTATGGCCCTTCTAATTTGAGCTGTTTATGTCTACTGGCATCCATTTCCTCAGCTCCCTTTTAGTTAAAAATCCTTTCTTTTTTGATTGATGTCTTATGTCAGCTCTTTTCCCTTTGCATTTCCCAATAAGTTTGTTCTCTCTAGATCTGGTAATATTAGTAATGTTTTCCATCTACAGCCTAAGGGCATTTCATTTTTAGAAGCAAGGAGACAGCTCAAACTTTTATCAGATGATTTCATCAGAAGCTTAGTTTCTCTTGTTTAGAAGGACATTTATTTTATTTTTCACTTGGACAGGTAGAATTGCTACCCAGTAGAAAAATAGAATGTTTACTGTTGAAATATTTAATTGTGTAAATCAGAATTTTTCCACTGTCAAATAAATTAACCACTGGACCTACCTCCCTTCTTTTTAAAATACAAATTGTATTAAAAGGGACCGGGTCTGCAAGTTATTCCTTGTGAACTGTGTTCTTATCATTATCTGTGTTACTGATTTATTGACCACCTCCTCAGCCCATTTCTTTTCATTTTTATTCTGGTGAGCATAAGACTCTCTGCATGTAAGAACTGGTATGGCTGTGTCAGATTTCTTCCATAAACCTCTACCTCTGTGCAGCTTTGGCATAAGAAATTGTTGCCTCATACTGCTGTTTTTCAGGTAGCACTTTAGCTCATCAGGACCACTGTATGTGAATCAATGCTGCAAACAGCCTCACTAAACTGATTCATATTAAAACTAACCCCCTCAAACAGAGAGAAGGAGAAATATTTTTAGCTGCCATTGATTTCATGGACTGATTTACAGTGCAAGCTCAGAAACTGTCCTTTCAACATGGCTAGGTGGAGGTGAGATAAGGCAGAGCATAATGACCTACACTGAGGAAGTTGCTGGTGAGGGTAAGGCTGGAATCCCGTGATCCAGCTGCATTACCTGGTCCAGCATGTTTTCAAAGAGCACCCTGAGATTTTTTCCTGGGTGTAATGTTTAATTGCTTTCAATGATCACTGAAGTATTTGTTGTGCAGTAACATTGTAAGGGAATGATTTGGCTGTTGTTTTATTTTTGTGTTCAATTTTTGGCTTTTTTTTTTTTTTTTGGCAGCTCTTCTGCAGCAGAATGTTCTTGGCTTGAAAGCAGCTCTAAAGCTTCCCTGTCAACCCAGTTTTCATTGGGAAACACCAGGCAGCAGGGCAGTTACCTTGTGCCTTCTGAATTTTCAAGTGCTGTGCAGGATGTCTCTCTCCTGTCTCATTTCCAAACTCCAGGACTGCAAGTTGTCACCTGTAGCAACCTGGAGAGTTCACCAGCAGAGCCACACCAAGAACATGCTATCAGCAGCAGTGGTCGTGCCTGCCTAAGCTACAGTGCAGGTACCAGGGATAGTAGCTCCCCCCAAGAGGAGACACAAGCTACTTGCACAGCTAATACTAGCACATCTAAAAGCCTGAGCTCATCAGTGGCAAGTGCTGATGACAATGACTTGTTGACGCAAAATTTTCTTAGAGTGGCCTCTGGACACAACAGCCAGAACAGTGCAGTTCAGCATCACCATGGAGGGAACCTACATGCTCAACCTCCTCTTCCAGAGAAGAAGAGGTCCTCTGAAGGAGAACGTTCCTTTGCCTCTGTGTCACCTTCTTCAAGTGGCTTCTCTAGCCCTCACAGTGGAAGCACAATCAACATTCCCTTCCCAAATGTCCTCCCAGATTTCTCAAAAATGTTAAACCCTTCCCTAGTGCCAGGTAGGTTCTGCATCAGAGAAATGCAAAATACATTAGATTTTGTATGAGTTCATAAAAAGAATTTTGGGGATTTTAAAAGTGGAGAGGGCAAAAAAAAAAGTAGCAGAATGAAAATGGCACAGAGGACTTCAGTGTGTGCCGTAAGTGGTGCTAGTTCACTGTCTTTGAATTCATTATTCAGAAAACAAGGCTGCAGGTTTCTTCCTGCGCTTCCTAGAAGTCAGCTATTGGGAAGCCTGCCTTTTCAGCTGTCAGGCTACAATGGACCTCTGTGAAGTCCAGTGTCTTTTAAAAAGAGTTGGGTTCTCTCTGCAACTTTTAGCCTTGTGCCAAGAAAATTTAAAAATCTACATGCGTGTTTGTTGGGCCCTGTTGACAAGTTTGTATTTAATACAGCTGCATAGCTAAAAGTTTTTAACATTTTATGGATTTTGCAAAATGAAACTTTGAACATGCTTTGAAGGTCGTAGTGTATGTTGTTATATTTACTGGTTCTAAAACAGCTCAATTTCTCTAAACTGTCCTGATGATGAGTTTTTTAGTAATCATGGTGACTAGAAGTTGGAAAGAAAAGTAAAACCACTTTTGTATTTTAAAAAATTTCTTGACTTTTTTCCCTTTTATTTTACAGAAAACACAGGTGATAAACATGTGACTGTAAAATTTGTCCAGGACACATCCAAGTTCTGGTATAAGCCAGATATTTCAAGGGAACAAGGTATATCAATTGATAATGTATTCTGGCCTGTCTGTTCACTGAAAAGCTAGTTGGTGAAGTCTTGATTTTTGATTCATACCTGATCTCTAAAAGAAATACACAACCTATAAGGGCCACAGACAAGCCCTCTTAGTTTCTTTTGTTGAAAGGCTTAATTTGAGTGTGGAGGGCACGCGAACAGTCCTAAAAAATAGGCAGTTAATCAGGCAAAATATTAGCCTAACTAACTATGAGGTAATATAGATGTACCTGTGGTAGCTGCTGCAAATGCTCTTTATTGTCATTTCTGAATGGCAGATACGCATGAAACAATACCAAATGACTGCTCTCCAAAACATTTGAGTATAAGTGTGCTGTTCTGACATCATCTCAGAATAATTCATGAGCTAGGTCATCACAAAAGCATCCTCACCTACCAGTCGTTTTGTAGCCTGAATTTTAATGTCAATTGACTTACATTATTTCTTGAAGGTCACTACCATGGAACAACATCTTTATGATGTATGATGCAGATACAGTACATTTATATGTAGATGTGTTTTTCAGTGAACTGAAGAAAGCTTTTATTACCTATGTGAAAATGCATGCTTACGAGCACCTGGAGTACTGCATCTGGCATACAGGAAAGACGGACAGACCTGTTGGAGCAAGTACAGAGGAGGGCCACCAAGTTGATTAGAGGGATGGAGCACCTTTCCTATGAGGAAAGACTGAGAGAATTGAGATTGTTCAGTCTGGAGAAGGGAAAGCTTCAGAGTGACCTAATTGCAGCCTTCCAGTACCTGAAGTGAGCCTACAAGAAAGATGGAGAGGGTCTTTCAGAGAGCATGTAGTGATAGGACAAGGTGAAATGGTTTCAAATTGAAAGTAGGTTTAGATTAAATATTAGAAAAAATTATTTACTGTGATGGTGGTGAAGCACTGAAACAGACTGCCCAGAGCAGTAGTGGATGCCCTCCATCCATGGAAATGTTTAAGACCAGGTTGGACGTGGCTCTGGCCTAATGAAACGTGTTCCCGTTCATGGCGGGAGTTTTGGAAGTAGATGATCTTTAAGGTCCATTCCAATCTAGGCCATTTTTCCATGATTCTATAAACTTACACACTGTCCCTGCAACAGTATATATATGAGTGTGCTGGGTGCTTGTTACAATCCACTAATCATAGAAGAGCAAAGTGAGCGCTCTGTGGATTGCAGGTAGAAACTTCAGGTTCGAATATTCCATGAAATGAGATTGAGACCAAACAAGGTTAAATGTTGATACCAAAAAATTAATATATTTTATTTAACAGTAAATGAGAGAGAAAGATAAAGAAAGAAATAGAAAAAGAGGTTGGGAGGGGGACCAGGAAGAGTGACAGGAACAGAATAAGTAGAAATGTATCATCCCTCTGTGAGTCCCAACAGTGTCCTGTTGATCCTCTCCATCAGGTCTTGGTGGTGAGGGTCCCCTGCCAAAAAACTTAGAATTCAGTGGATTAATATGAGTTGAGCCAGGTTGGAATGCCCAGGTACCTCCCCTGACGGGGAGCAAGTTTGACACTGTCTCTTGCAAGACTCTGGATTGGCTGCATCACTTTGCATCATGTGTAGTGCTCTGGTGCAAGGCCTCAGGAATGAGTCTGGGGAGTGCTTTGGGGGGTCTTTGATGGATTATGACACCTCCTCAGCTGTCCCTCACGTGGATGTCCTATGAATGTGGCTTTCTTGGGGTGGAGGGTTTTACAACTGAGCCGGTTTGTGTAATGGAGGGTGGGTGTTCACTGCCTCTGACCAGAGGTCATCATACACCCAAAACTCTCCTCCTCTCCCCTTGGGTGAGGAGGAGTTTGTGCAAACCTAGCTGCAGATAAGCCTGTGGGCTGTGGCCTCCACCCCAAAGCCAGCTGGGGATGATTTTCAGAGTTGCTGGGCTTGGCCTCCTGTGAATGCATCCTTCTCCCCCAGCCTTATCCATTTCTTCTCAGACCTGAGATGATTGAAAAACAGTGTTGCTTTTATCTTATCTCAGGTTCTTTTAGGTGGCTTAACTCACAGTTCAGGGTTTCAGTCAGGAGGCCCATTCAGAGTGGGGTAGGCTTTGGTGGTGCAGCTTCTTTTGTGCAGCTTTGTTACACACTTTTGCCATAATGAGCAAAAGTCCTTTTTAACAGTGTTTCAGCCATGAAACTATAACATTTCAGTCTCTTACAGTGCTTTATAGATGCAGTTGGTCTGACTGTGCTTGTGTTCATAAATAATCAGCTATTCTGAATTGTGATTAATGAGATAAGGCAGGATTTTAAACTGGGGTTTTAAAATGTGGTTCTCAAAAAGGAAAAATTACTAACTAGTTCTGCATTGAGAAGGATGTTCATACTAAACCAAAATAGTGTGAACTTCAGCTATTGGCACATGATGAATTGCTATGTCTGTCTAGTTGTTAGGTTCTCAGGTGGTATGTTATTGTGTGGTGGTAAATATGATGCCAGGGGAATAAAGATCATAGAAAAGATAACATTAATTCATTTTTGGATGATACTTTGCTAGTCCTTTCACTTCAGTCCCCTTCCCCTTATCTGCTCACCACCCATAATGAGAACTGAGTCTTTAAATGTGCAGAAAAATACTTGACTTGATGTGTGTCCAGAGAGGGAAGTATATAAAAAGCAGTTTTAAACTGAACTGCTTGAACAAATGAAACAACAATCTTCCCAACCTTTTAATATGCTTCTTTTCATCCTTAAAGTAAAACTCTTTTTAAAAAGTGTTTTAAGGTACTGTTGCTGAGGAGGGGAGCATTTGTTCTTTTTTCCACGTGTTCAATAGACTGCTCCTGTGACACATTATTACTGTATCCCTTTGTATTTAGAAGTGTTATGTGCGTACTGCTTAATTGCAGGGGTTTGCATATTCATCCTCATCCTCTCAAAACAAGACATTGTTGTGAAAAAAGGTTCTTTCCTTTGCCATCTTACAGATGAGGAGAATTGAATGCATACATGTTTGCTTTACTCGCTTTAACAGAAGAGACAATTATGTCTGCATTTTCCTGATTTTTTTTTTTTTAACTTCTCCCTTTTTCGTGAAAAGAACCTTTGCTTTATAAACATCGCTCAGGCTTTGCAAAATATGCCTTTGTGCCTCATATGCATAATATCCATGTTCTGGGTGAGTAGTCAATTAAGGAGTCCAGTGTCAAAATTGGGCTTTTTCTAGGGCTTCTCTGAAAGCTTGCTGATGGTTAGAAATTCTAGAACCAAAGTATGCTAGTATACACAAGTATTTCTAAAAAGTTTATGGGGGAGGAAGGAAAGCAAAGTACAAAGATTTTATTAAGATCAATCATTAGATTGACTTTTTGTCTGTTTTCAAAGTAAGTTTAAGATTTTGGGCTACTAGATTTCAAAGTCTGCAACTGACTTGTGCAAAGCAGCAGCAATTTCCCTGCAAGTGTTTTGTCTTGGAGAGGACTTAATATTATACTTTCAGAAGAGATCCCAAAATACAGATGAAAAATATTTCAAAGTCAAAGAGCAAAATACACACTTACATTCCTTCCTTTGCTTTAAAACTCCTAAGGCAGTAGGGTGGCTTTGCAGGGACAAAAACTTGGTGGTGGATGGAAATGAATCTGTTCTGCCTGTTGAGGCTGAATAGGAAGTGAAAAACAGTGCTGTCTAGTCAGTCTGGGAATTGCAGAGAACTATGCAGTCTTTTAACAAGTTGACAAAATCTAAGCGGAAGTAGACTTGTTCTTGCACTGGTTGTAGGAATTCTGGTGGGACCTGAGCACCCTTCTCAGTTTAAAAATCAGTAGGGTTCTGTACTTCAGGCTTCTTTTAAAATAAGAATCTGTGAGACTTGGACAAGGTGTTTCCACTCAGGTCCCCCAAATACGCTTGATAGTATTTTGTTGTACGGCAGCGAGGATAGAGAAAAAGATCTTACTTCTTCTGGTGTCCTATTCATTATACATTTGCACTTCTGTACTTTTTTGAGTGTGTGCATTGTTCTTGAACTGTTTTTCTCTCTCTTTGCTGGAATCCCTTGCAGCCATTGCTGTTCTCAAGGAAAAGGAACCTGGGTCTTTCATTGTTCGAGACAGTCATTCTTTCCGGGGAGCCTATGGGCTAGCAATGAAAGTTGCCACACCACCTCCTTCTGTGCTGCAGTTAAAGAAAGGTACTTCTATATGTTATTGAACACGCCATACATAGTAGGTAGTCCTTATTGCTGTGTAATAATCTGATGGAATTTTGCCCTCTTCTCACAAGTGCAGCTTGAATTGCAGGCTACATTTGGTGTGTTGTTAAATGAGGCTGGAGATGATGCCTGTAGTACTAGATGGTTTCAGCATGACTTGTAAATGTATGTGCGTTGTGGTTGTGCGTGTGTTGTACCTCATCAACCTAACAGAAAATCAGTGTCATCTCAGCAATTGGTCTTCCCTAGCAATCAGAAGTCTGCATTTGATGCACAGACTACAGTGTAAAGTTTTTACTTGGCTAGAGGGCTGAATATTTTTGATGCCAAAGTTTTGTTTTGACAGAGTTCTACTTCAGATATAAATCTGAAGAGATTCCTAAGGATAATTGTTTAAAAAATGTGGTGATTTATATACTTACTCTGTCTGCTCCAGTGCCTCCATATATATGTCAGGCTCCATCACGCCTGATGGTTGTGAAACATAAAATGAGAAGAACATGCAGAAATCATTAATTGGTATGTGGAAAGTCAGCAGCCAATATCTGTAGTGTTCTTGGTTCCATTTGTACTACTGCAAGGTTAGTGAAGTGGTTTTTATTGCTGCCATTTTTCTTTTCCAGAGCTAATTACGTTTCACTAGTACATAATGACTGGTTAGGTAAACCACTAAGATTACAGGAAAACATTTATTCTTAGTGGTTTTTTTATGGAAGTATGATTTTGGCTGTTTTGGTTTGGTTTTTGTTTGCTGTTGGTTTGGATTTGCTTACTGTGGGGCGAGGTTAGCAGTTCACCTCTCTTACAGTAACACTTTGAAATTCTGTGTTAATCTGGTGTCTTGAAACAATTTTTAATAGCAACTTACCATGTAGTCCTTTTTGTTGTCAATAAATGTCAGCAGAACCACTTCAATGATTTACGTAATGAGCACAACATAGGTGTACTGGGTTGGTGATAGCAACAACTAGGAGGCAAATTGACAGTGGCTTGTAGGTGTTTTTAGTAATCTTTTCTTATAATCATTGGTGAAGTCCAGGAAGATATGAAAGTTCAAACTCTGACAGCCTATAAGAGACAGTTTGTGTTAGTAGTACCACAGGCAAGTAGTAGTAAGACTGTAGTGTTCTTCCACTTCTCACTTCATGATACTTAGCTTTTTTGGTTTCCACTGTTTAATCCCAGAAGGCATGGGTTGGTTCAGGGTTTCATGTCCCAGGCTTCCCTTTCCCACATACCTTGTAGTCATTTATTTTTAATTTTGTGAGAGCATAACAGCAAACAGTAAGCTGTTTGAAAAAGTGATCAGTGTAATGTTTGCTTGCATAGACGTTTCTGCTGTCCATATTAATGCGTTCATATGTATTAGCCTGAAAGTCAGCTCTTGAGGTGTTTTCTGATAGATCAAAGGGAGCATATGTGTTTGTAGCCTTTTTGTTAAGGTTTGAATGGTTTGATAGCTTTGTCCTGTTGGTATGGAATAACCTTTTAATTATTTGGAGAAGGATTCGGTTTGTTATCAGGTATGACATACTGTGAATCCATCTTTCAAGAAATATTTATGCTGTCTTAATTGTATGTCTGCATATGTATGTATATGCTTAAAAGAGTGTTAAATCTCAAGGGAATTTTTACATGTCTCTTGGACTTTGAATCTCCTGTTTACATCCAACTAAATAATTTTGGTTTGTCTTAGAATCCTGAGATAAAAACTGTCTTAAAATCTAGTGAAACCTTAGTGTTTCATGTAATTGGTTGTTTTCAGGAGCAGAGACTTAGCATAAAACTGTAAACATTTGGAAACTTAAAAATTCGCTAAGAATTGCCATCATTACCTTTGTGTAGCTAAATCTACTCTTCTTTTAATCTGGAGAACTTCTGTGAACAAAAATGTCCCTGGAAATTGGAATATTTTTTCATACTTCTGCTTTCTTGTCACTTTGTTCTTTTACAAGTGACAAGTAAAAGTTCTTTTAATGGGCAAGTGCATCAAAATTTCTAACTATTCATTTTCCAGATTTCTTTTCCTGCCTGTAGCTGGGACCATACGTGGACATTTTTGGACACCAGTGTATATTTGCATGTCTGTCACTTAAGAATATAAAATTATTTCCTCTGGCTGTGTAAAGTGAGCTGTTTGCTTATTTGTTTTTTGCAAAATGGCCTTTTAAATACATCTTGTAACTTGCAGAGTAGGTCAAATTGTATTCTTTGCATTCTGCATATAAAACTTTGGTGGTAATGTGGAAAAACTGCTTCATAAAGACCTAGCTTGTGAGACTTGTCTCTTATTTGCTTCTTTTCATGAGCTTTCTTTTTCAACACAGTTGGAGATCTGTCAAATGAACTTGTAAGGCATTTTCTGATTGAATGTACTCAGAAGGGGGTACGCTTGAAAGGATGCCCGAATGAACCATATTTTGGTAAGTACTGTCCATCACAGGGACAGAGAAAATGGAAGCGGTTGGCATTTGCCAGTGCTGACTTGGATGGAATACAAATTAGACACTACTTTGTTTGAGTCCTGATGACTTCTGTAGGAACTCATTCCAAGGTTCCAGGAGCCTTGTACACATTTACCTTAAGCAGATACGCAGATTACTCCAGCACAGATGTACCTGACCAAGCTCCAAACAGTCAAGCTTGTCTACCGCTACCAGTGTTGCTGCAGAAAGCTGAACTAGATCACTCTTATAATCCTAATTGTTTTAGGACCTTTTGTCCTGTGTTACATTTATGCTGCATATAATGTGCCTAAAAATGACACCAGAGTGAGACATTCACAAACTACATTATGCTATGTCAACCTACCTAATGTAATATGATGGAAATGCAATACCTGTAATGGCAAACAGCCAAAGACCTACCTAGCTGTTTGCTCATTTGCTTTCCACTCATTTGGGGTAGGAAGGGAAAATAGGATAAGAAAGCTTATGGGTTGAAATAAAAACAGGGAGATGCTAACCAGTTACAGGGCAAAAGAAACTCAACTTGGGGAAATTATTTTAATGTTTTTCCAATTAAAATCAATATTCACGTAGTCAGATGTTGAGGGATACGTTCAGTGCAGGTAGCTGGGTTTGCAAGCTGGAAGTGCGAACTGCAGATTGATCTATGGGTGTCTCAGGCAAGAGGCCATGACCTGCTGACCCTTTGCATAACAAAGGGACCTGTGTGGCCAGGTGATGAGACACTTGAGACGCAGCAGCAGCCAACAACCCCCAGACTTTCCTGCCCTTAGACTGTAAGGGTATCCCTCCTCAGAGGCACCCAGCTTGTGCTGTTACTTTGTTTTTAAGTTGTTGCATCAAAATTAAATTATTCTAAGGATCTGGACACCTGAGTCTCTGCTAAGGGAAACCTAGGTTGAGCTAATGAGAAATGTCTGACTGTAAGTGTGGGGTGTGTAGCGGTGAAGGGTCTTTGAGTACCAGCTCAGGTTGTGCAAGAGTGACTGCCAGAGTGGCTCCTGGATGGTCAGTCAGGGAATCTTCCTTAACATGAGAAACAAAGTCAAGTATTAAATAACACTTTCCCTTCCCCTTTTCCAAGCTCAATTTCACTGCTTCGTCCCAGACTCCTCATGCCCACTGCTGTGAGTGTGAGGGCATATGGTCATCACAGAACAGTTCCTCTACTGCTTCATCCCTCTCCCATTTTTTCCTTCCTGAGATGTGGCCTTTCCCCGTAGGCTGCCATCCTGTGGGAAAAAAACCTATTTCAGCATGTGCTCTCTGTCGACCACAGAAGATGTCTCATCTGTTCCAGTGTGAGGTCCTCCAGAGGCTACAGGGTGGGAATGGCAACTTGGATACCCATAGCATCTCCTCCTCCTCCTCTGTCCATGGCATTCCCTCTGCTGTGTCTTACCCAACCTTTTTTCCATAGGTGCCCTGCAGTGGGTCTGCTGGAACAGGTTGTGTTTGGCATGAAAAGCCCCTGGACTCTACCCAGAGGTCATCCTGCAGCCCTCACACTCCCTGTTACAGATGTTGTCACATACACCAAATACACCTGTGAAAGGGTCATCTAATACACCTGTGAAAGGGTCATCTACCTTAAGATTAACAGATGTAAAATGAAAGCTGTATTTAAAATAAAGGTGGATTGAAGTTTATCAGTATTTGGCATGAGACTTACCTTAAATCAGGATTTTTAGTCCATTCCTACCTCAGTCTTGAAGTTCCTGTTCAGGCACTTACGTAGCCCTACTAGTCGTTTAGTTTGATCATCTCCTAGTCTTTCAGTGTGTACAGCCTGTGTGGGCTTGAAAACAAACCACAGATGAGCCCCACACAGATACCTTGAGAGCAGGCCAGAGTTACAATTTAATAAAAAAGATTACAGTAAATGCAATGATACAGAAAAACTGGCTTAAACCCACAAAGTCAGAGTACAACCTTGCCACCGTGTTGGTCAGGGTGGTGGTCGCAGTCCGATTAAGCAGTGGTTGCAGTCCTGTTGAAGTGATGACTGCAGTCTTGTTGAAAGTGGTGGTCCTGTGGAAGGTCTGGTCCTCATCTGGGTCTGTTAAGCAATGGTGGTGCTGTCTCAAGTCCCCAAAACCCCAGATTATATACAGTCAGGTTCAGGTGGTACCTCCCTCAGGGTGGGGAGTTTCACTATGGAGTGATGTAATACTCTTGAGTCATTGCAGTTGTCCATTCTTGCTAGGGCCATTGATGGCCCCTTAGCAGAGAGGCCCCCTCAGGATGGGTACAGTTACCATGACTGAATTAATTGTGAAGATTGGGAAACATTGTTTTGCAGGGTTTGCATCTTTTCCTTTATCTAACACCCAGCTTGCAGTCTGAAGGGTTGGGTGCCCACTGGGCAGTTGTTGCAAACGACCCACCGTTAACAGTTCATCAAGAATTATGTAGATGTAAGTAGAATACATAACTTGGTTACGCCCCACATTATAACCCAGGACAGCCTCAAAACTGCTTCGCAAAGTAGGTGAACAGGCACTATTACACATGTTTATGGGTAAGACAATGAAGGGCTAACAATATCACTCAGTTTTTGCATTTCTTTAAGACCCTTGTAGAATTGAGTCATGGTTTCATTTCAAAGAAATTTTTGATGGACTGTAAAAATGAGGTTTGTTTTGGTTGAACTGGGATTTTTCTGCAGCACATGGTTATAATGTTTGCTGCTTGTTAGTAAATGAGATTGAAGGATGGCTTTTTGTACAAACAGATTGATGAATACTATGCCTTCCTCTCACTCCTTGGAGTATAGTCTTACATGCTAATATCAAAGATAACTAATGTTGAATTACTTCAGTTAAGCCAAAACCAAATTTCAAGAGTGACTTTGAATAGAAAAGAAGAATTATTTAATAGAGAATGCTGCGTACATCATTGCTGCATTGAATGGAAGAGGTTTTACCTGGACCATCTTTTATACTTTTAGAAGTACAAAATAGAAGTGCATGTACACAGAAAACTAGATGATGAAGACTAGGTGGCTAAGAGGTAGAACTTGCTCTTTTTTTCCTCATCATGTAGCACAAGCGACCTCTTGTGCTCTTACCACCTTTGTAAGATTTTACTACATTTAATGTAGCAGAAGTTAAGAGCATTGAAAACAATTTACTGACTTCTGTATGTTACTGATTTTGTCATTTTTGTGCTTTCTGCATTTGAAGCACAGACATTTAGGAAAGGAGAGCATATGATTGTGATTAATGAGTTCAAGAAGATCTTGGCTTAAGTCCCAAGAGATTTTTAAAGGGAAGCAGAAGGGGCCCTTAGTCTATAAAATACTTGAGAGCCAACATAACCAATGCGTTCTTGTTGTCCACCAAGTTAACTGTGCATGTCTTGTTACTTTTCTGACCACAGGGAGTTTGACAGCTCTGGTGTGTCAGCATTCCATCACTCCACTGGCATTGCCCTGCAAGCTCCTCATCCCAGACAGAGGTATGCTTGTTGAAGTACAGAAGAGATACTCCCAGCCAAGTTTGCTTCGAAGTGTCAGTGTCTGAAGGCAGGTGAATGTGTCACAAGTGGAGATCTAAGCAAAAATGCACCAAGGAGGAAGCTGTGTTGTAAAAGAGATTCTTCAGTATTGGTGATGACCCTTATCCAAAGTGTGATTGCGAGCGTGCTGGTACTGTTGATATTCCAGTCGTAAACATATATGCATCATGGAAATCCATGCAGTAATTTACCATGTAGGAAGACGAGTGTACTTCTCAGACACGACATTATGCCACTGTATGGTTAGGTTTAACCACTCATTCAGGTCTGGATAGCAAAAGGGCAAGTAAATAGAGAGGAGATGGTGCCCTCAGTGCAACACTGGCAGGAAGAGTGTAGCAACTTGCACAGATTCAGATATTGTTTAAGTAAATTATCAAAAAGCCTATGTTGCTTCATGGGATTATGATTCTAATTTTGGTTATACTGATTTAATAAACCACTTGAAGACAAAAACAAAGTGCTCATGCTTGTCCAGTGATTCAGTTGCCTGATATTCTCCCACATGAAGTTAACTCCAGACATATTACTGAAATATTAAATGTTCTTGTGGTTTTTGACTGAACCCTTTAAACTTTTATTACAAACCGTATCTAATGTACAAAAATAGCATTTGATTTATGTGAATACATTAATGAAACCATTTTAGCTCAAAAATACGCTATGGTAGATGTGAAAAGAGATCTCATGCATTTATATGGCAAAACAGTTTGGAGGTGGGCTTGTTCTCTTAATCCCCCTCACTTAAAATGGAAAACTTACTCTGTTCTTCCAGAGGTGCAGGACTGAAACATCTGCCTTGTCTTGAATAAACATACCACAGTGAAATTTTATTTTGGATTTATTAATCTGATATGACCATGCATTTTAAGATGATCTTCTATGGTTAATGACAGGATACAGTGCCTGGAGTATTTAAAATGTTGGGATAACTGTAATTCTAGACATGTGGATAGTGTCACAAACTGTATTATGGCTCTCTTCCTCATTTGATTATATCGAAGACAGCATACCTCATGCTAAATGCAGCAGTGAGATCTTTTTACATGCATTTATATACCTGAAATAACATGCTGGTAGACAGTTTTCTTACTACTTTTAACAAACAATTGCGAGGCAAGTGTTCCTCTACTGTCTTAATGCTTCAGATGGTTTTTTTCAACTTGAGAAGAAAGTTGTATTGTCATCCTCTGAATCAAAATCATGGTAACACAGTCTTTCTGTATAAAGTAATGTAAGTTATAAAAATAAAATGAGATCATTAAAATCACACTATTTAAAATATTTTCATGTTGTAGTGAGGGAATATAGCTATGAGTATTGTCTTAATGTGTCATCATGTGAGTCCCTGCAGCATATGCCTATGTCAGGCATGTCTTTTATTGTCAGGAAGTAAAGGTTAAGCATCCCGCTTGCAGTGCTTGAGGCAAAAAAACTTCATGCAGCACAAAGTCTACATAAATGATTATGATTGCAGATAAAAGGTTGTTTAATGTTTCTGGCCAAGAGTTGTCCAGAAGATGATGAGATCACAGTTACAAATGCTAAGCTCATACTTGACTGTGGACTTCGATTTGTTGATTCGAGTCCGTACAAGACATGGACAGTGTTTTCTATTTGCAGATCCCTTGGAGGAGATAGCAGAAACTTCTCCACAAACTGCTGCAAACTCAGCTGCGGAGCTTCTCAAACAGGGTGCAGGTCTGTTAAACTTTTAACCTTGTATTTGACTGTTACCAAAGTTTGTATCTTACAGGTTGGGAGAAGCTGAAGCTTAGACTGTGTTGAAGGATATGTAAAGGTAGCAGTTAGATTTAGAGTGCTGGGTAGAAGTGTAAAGGGCACTCTGAGGATATACCAGGTTCTTTCTGTTTTCTGCAACCAGCTCCTAAATTCTGCACCCCTGTATTTGATTTCCAGTCATGTGTCTTGTGAGAATATGAGGTATACATAGGTTTCTTCAAGCACGGCAATTTTTAAGCAGGACATCGCTTTCATAACTGATAAGCTTTGAGAGGATGTTTTCTACCTGTGGTTGCAGAGCTTCAAGAACTATGTGTGAGGTCTGCAAAAACTAAGGAAGGTGTTCAGTTAGGGTTAAGTTCTCATCATAGGGGTTAACAATACCCCTGCAAAATGCTTACTGTTGCATCAATCTGAAAAAAAATATTTAAGAACAATTCCCTGTACTTCACTTGGTGCTGCATGTTACTAGGAAATGTCATGTGTCTTTTCCACTGGATGTTTTTATGGATTCTCATGCATAATGCAGTACCCATTCTGGCTAGCTGACTTGTGTTACCACAAGCTTATTTGATGTGACAGAAGAACCATGATCAGAGTACCTCCAAATGATGTGATGCTATGTGTTGTTACCATCTGTATGGCTCTCAAACGTGGGGTGTTTGCAACAGCTGTGTAGAGGTGTGCTCTGCTTCTTACCTGCTTTGTTAGTGTGCAGCTGATCCAGAGAGCTAGTTAAACAGCCCCTCTGAAAAAGTGTGGTGGCGTCCTAACTCACCGTAATGGACAATGCTCTGGGTACTCTTGCATAATCTTAAGGTTGTCCTTATTACAAGTGCAGCCACTTTGTTACTCTGCTGTACAGTGGGCATGTCTAGGGGATCCTGCCCGTGCCCTCCCATGGTCCTTGGTTTTCAGGTTGCTATGAATTCTCCCCAGAAGCCACCCAATTAGTGCTGTTAGACACTACATTTGCCACTTTCTTTTGAGTTTAGCCTACTACTGAATCCACAAGTAAGTGTTGTGGTGAAGCATGCCTTTCTAAGAATGCTGCTTCACTACCCTCATGCATTTTATAGCACTTCTGAAGGGGCAGCTGTCAAGCTGGCCAGCTCTGGAGAGAGTGTTTCTCCTTGCTTGTGCAGCAATCTGCTTCGACTTTAAAATGTGAAGCATGACTTTGAGTGCTGTAATTGGGCAGGCATGTGTGGCTGAGGCAATGGCAAACCTTTGTGAGGCTGTGCTGTGAGTGAGCACGTGTTAGCTCACTGGTTGGTGTTTGTTGTGGCCAACAGGGAAAAAAACAAGGAGAATAAATTTTTGTAGAACTTTACTTCTAGAAAAGCCATCAAAAGGGCCATGTTGTCTTGCAGAAAATGTTGGTTTCTCCTTGCTCAGACAATGCTTTTCAAAGAAAAAGAAGTAATTCTTTCTTCAGCTGGGGCAGTAATCACAGAAATCTTTATGAGAGCTGTAATATCATGGATCATTAGGGTACTTAATACTTTTGGTTTTAACCTGTTTTGTTGTTTTTAAACAAGGATTTGGAACCCAAGTAGATAAATTAGCTATGAGAGGTTCTCAGAGGTGTTGTTGTTTTTTTTTTTTTTTTGCCTTGATACATCAGGGGTCCCTTTCCAGTCACAGAAACAGTCAGGTTGTGGAGTTCAACACTCAAGTGCACACTCAAAATAAGTAAACTGAGTCCTTTCAAAGAATCTTTAAAGAGGAAACAGTTTCTCTGTCCTTCTTTACTCACACTTCTCTCACTCCACAAGCAAAAAATTATGTGTTTTTGTAGAATGATTATTTTTTATAGCTGCCTGAAAAACCTTATGAGCCTTTCCTGTTTCTAAGTGCTGAAGCTGACTAGAAATCCTTTGCTTCTTAGACACTGACAGTTGAAGACTAGAAACCATACAAATAAGAGGCTTTTCCCTAGTAGAATACACCTTGCTTTATTAATCTTCCTGCTCAGCAACAAAATTTTCTGCCCAAATAAATTGTGGTTCTTAATTTCTCTTTACACTGATACAGTCAAGAAACTAAGCATTCTGGACAAAGGACATTCCCAGTCTAAAAGCAATATTGTTAAGCTGTTGCTCGTGGCACAGATGTGCTCCAAAATGTCACCTGTGAAAGATGAGAGCAACAACATTGCCGGGCAGCTGCATTGAACAAAAGGTCTTCCTTTTGTTCTAGCTTGGAGGATGGTTTCTCTGGGATTACTGTTATTGAGACCTTGTCAGACCATGCATGATGTCCCTAAATGAGAAATTGTTGTGGTTTGACACTGGCCCAACACCAGGGACCTACGAGAGTCACTCGCTCACCCTCCCCTACCACAGCTGGGCAAAAGGAGGGAAAAGAGGAAAAGGGTTAACGGAGGCTTCATGGGTGAGATAAGGAGAGCGGGAGAAATATTTCAAGGGCAAAACAGGCTCAACCTTGGTTGCTCAGTGAAATTTATTACCAACAGAAACAGAGGAGGGTAATGAGAAGTGAAATAAGCCCTTAAAACAGTTCCCCCCCCCAAGCCCTCTCTCCTTTCCACCAACAACACAGGGAGGCAGGGCAGGACGGTTTTTGGTCAGTCCATCACCAAGATTTTTCTTCTGCTGCTCTGGGAGAAGAGTCCTTCCCTGTGAGGCCGTGGGGTCCCTCCCACAGGAGACAGTTCTCCGTGAACTTCCCGGCATGGGTCCACTCTCACAAACAGCAGCCAAACCGCACCTGCTGCCATGTGAGTCCCTCCCATGGGCACACAGTCTGCCCAAAACTGCTGCGGCGTGGTTCTCTTCCCACGGGGTGCAGTCTGCCAAGGACAGGATGTTCCAGCCTAGAAGCAAGGGCCCTCTCTGTCCACCGGATCTTCCACTGGAACACAGCCTCGTCCAGGCATCCACCCGCTCTGGCATGGGCATCTCCCCCACGGGCTGTGGGTGGATCTCTGCATTCTCTGTGGACCCACGGACTGCAGAGGGACAGCCTGCCTCACCATGGTCATCACCACGGCCTGCAGAGGAATCTCGGCTCCAGCACCTGGAGCACCTCCTCCCCCTCCTTCTCCACTGACCTTGGTGTTGCCATGTTGTTTTTCCCTCACATATTCTCACCTCCTCCCCTTCTCTGACTAGAAGCAAAAACCTGTGACTTTGTTTTGATTTTCTTCTTAAATATGTTATCACAGAGGCATTACCAGCCTCTCTCATTGGCCCAGTTCTGGCCAGCAGCATGTCCATCTTCAGAGCCATCAGGGATGGGCTCTGCCGGACATGGTGGGAAGCTTCCAGCAGCTTCTCACAGGAGCCATCTTTGCTACCCAAAACCAGGCCGTGTGAAACCAATACAGAAATCTTTCAGTGTTTCTCATTACCTTTCCTCTCCTTTTTAAGCTGACATGTTTTCACTTTGCAACACTTTGGTAAAAGGTTTAATTTATTATTTTTTGTGCTACGGAAGCAAAGGAATCTACTGTATTTGGTAACTACTGTTTGAACTATCACTTTGAGGGCAATCTAGATAAAATGCTTGGAAATTTCGTTTAGAAACAAAACCTGAAAACAGTCTGTTGACAGCAATGCACTGTGTGGCAGAAGAGGAAGGGACTCTAATTTGTGTGGCTGTGAAAGAAGGGAAGCTTCCTGTTCTGGGAAAGACTCACAGGATAGTGAAGAGCTTTAGATCTGTAGCAACCATACACAGTAATGAGGTGAGAAGAAGAGAGCTTATGGTTTGAAATGTTCATTACGATTTTGGGTAGCTACTTAGCATCATAAATCCCTCTGTGCATGAATTGTAATTGATTCAAGCAAAAGTTATTGAAACTTTCACGGCAGTGCACAAATGCATTTCTGAAATTTTAAACTTAAAAATCAAATAAATGAAATTTCAGGATCCCTTATTTCACTGATGGACTCCAGAGTTTGAAGTTAATGGGCTGATCATTATGCTGGAATCAAGCTTAGGCTTATGCAGTTTTTAACTGTGTGATTACTTGGTTGTTTTGAGCTAGCCAGTGTCTAGCTCTATAATTTTATGTAAATAGTCATAGGAGAAACTTTAAGACAGATTACAGAATAGAAAAAGAGAAACTGTTATATTTAATTTAGTCTTTGCTTTCGTAGTAATGTTGGCAAGCCAAATGAAACTGCTAAACAAATGAAATACAATCATGGTAATTTGTATGTGTCACCCGACAGAGTTGTAAATTTTGTCCTGGATACCTACACAAATGTTTTTACCAAACACAAAATCTCTTGGTACTAGTGTTTAGCTATGGATGTGCATAATCATTCTTGCTTTTTCTTATTTGTAAATTTGACTTTATACCATAGTCCCATAGTAAGCATGTTAATAATTCTATTAATACTGTATAATAATAATAATTTTTACTTTAGATGGCACTGTACTATGTAGTATTATACAGTAGTACAGTACTACTATGTAATGCTATATAATATTAATACATTTTTTCCTAGTGCTCACTGCAGATTGATACAAAACTATGTAAAAAAAGTAACTGGTAGCTTTAGAAACCAATGAGCATCTATTTTATAGAGGTATTTCAGAAGTCGCTAGTATCTCTAGAAGAGGAATAGTACTTCTAGAAGTAAGTGTATGCTGAAGTAACAAAAAGGCCTAAAAATATATGTCAGTAATTTTTATCATTGTGGAAATTGTTTATTTGCCCTGAAATCATTAAACATACAGAACACTATGGAATTAATGAGAAATGAGCTTTGCAATAACCCTCAGTTCTTTTTGGTGTGAAAACATTCTTGTTGTGCCAATCAAGTGAATGGTTTCCTTTGAATATAGTTCAAATACCATTTGAAACTGTAGAACATGTGAATATATGCTGCAAATGTGTATTTTCTTATATCATGTGGCTGATGTATTTGAACTTAAAAGCAAAATATCCCCGTTCTTTCCTCTCAGGAATACCTTTGCTCCAGTACTACTTACAGGTGTACTCTCTGGTGCTGTCTTGTATTTATTTAAATGTCTGGATATCTATGGGTAATAGATAAATATAGTCTTTGGCTTTGATATAAAAGTATTAAAACCAAAGGGAAAGCAAAAGGCCTATGACCTCTCAAAATCTTTCCTCTCTTCCATTACAGCTTGTAACGTTTGGTACCTGAATTCAGTGGAGATGGAGTCTCTCACAGGCTACCAGGCAGTACAGAAAGCCTTGAGCCTGACCCTGATGCAAGATCCTTCTCCTATCTCAACTGTTGTCCATTTCAAGGTGTCTGCTCAGGGAATCACACTGACAGATAATCAAAGAAAGTAAGCAAAAGAAGGATGGGAAGAGAGTATCAGGCTCTGTCCCCGTCAAGTGTTGGCCACTGTTGATTTGGCGTTCCTAGTTACATTTTGCAATCTCTGTCTCAGAGGATGTAGGAATGTAGGAATGATGATGATTGTGTAAGATGTTTGCAGTACAGGAAAATACATTTTTTAAGCTGTGGGCTTTATTTCCACATGGCATATTTTAACTCTAGAAGGTCACTTTGATAAGACCTTTTTTATTGTTATTTCTTACAAAAAGGGGAAGTAATGGCTTTGCTAGCATTTGATATTGAACCTATTCAGTGAAATAATTTATCTTTATGATGTCTTTCACCAGTATCACTGTACAGAGCTGACTTAAGCAGTTGATGTATATCTCCAGGATCTGAAACAGTGTTTTGAGTAGCCTGTAAAAAACTATGATAAAAAGCTAATTTATGCTTACTTTGTTCTAAGTGCTAGTTAGGCTACCATAAATTCTTTGAATTAGAAAAATGGCAATAACAAAAGAAGGACAACAGGAATTCATTTTAGGTTTAAAAAAAAAGAAGTGCCAGACTTCTTGATTCCATGGGGTTTGCAATGATTTGTAGCAGATCACAAAACCTTTAATTGTAATGCCTAGGAGTGTGAATATTTTGAAATGCGGTACTATCAAATTATTCACAAGTTCCACAAAGTTTACTCTCCCACTAAAATAGTATCTAAATGGCCAGTTTTTAGAAAAAATACATTTCATACTCGTGGTCCTTTTTCCTAGCTTGAGAGTCAGTTTTCCTTTGGTTCAAAAACTTGACGTTAGTATTTTAAATATGTATTTATTTGGTTGGAGCAGTTCAGGTGGCTTTCGAAGTCACTCAGAGATAGCAGAGGCAATATATTGTCTTTATTAAATTAAGACTAAATATAATTTATTTTTCAGGTTTTTTTATTGTTTAGAAGTCTCAGCATCTTTACTGTTTCTGAAATTTGTTTTGTTTCTTCCTATCCAGACTCTTTTTCCGGCGACATTATTCAGTCAACACTGTTATTTTCTGTGCTTTGGATCCACAGGACAGAAAGTAAGTACAACAAGTAATATTTTTAGTATCTTATTTGTATTGTTGATCTACCAAAAAACACCAGCAAACAAACCAAAACTAACATAGGTTTCATTTATTTCTCCATTCTATGTTTTTTTTACTGCTTTCTTAATGGACAAGGTGGATGAAAGATGGCCTTTCTGCAAAGTAAGTGGAGTCTCTTTTGACTGAATATTTTAGAAATATCATTAAAGTGACCAGTTTCTTGGTGTTGTAAATTACTTTTGTCTGAGGTGTGGAAGGGAAAGCAGCTGTTCAGGGAAAAAAGTGTCTCAACCCTCTGTAATTAGACTTTGGTTACTTTATCTGCACCTCTGCAAGTTGGGGCCTAATTATGTAATGGGTGGTGGTGGGATATCTGGAGCCAGAGCTAGCCTGGTTTATTTAGATTGCAGGTCTGTGATTTGACTATGGTTTCAGAGGTTAGAGCTCTGTTTGCCTCTCAGTTTTGTGTTCCACCTGTCCAGCAAGACTTAACACAAGCTTTTCTCACTTAGACTGATAGCTTTAAAAAAAATCCTTCCCCCGCTACTTGGATGAAAACACTCCTAGTAATATTAGTGTGTGGCATAAATACATTATTACCTGGGAATTCAAAAATTGTTTTCTGTTGAAGGCAAATGTTGTTGTTGTCACCCTTTATTCAAAAAAAAAAACTTAAAACAGAGAGGCTCAGCACCTGCTTCTGGAAAGGAACACAAATAGATTGCTTGAATCCTTTTTCCAGTACTCTGTCCACCAAGATGTGTGGCCCTCAAAAACCTCTCTTTGGGCAATCTCTGGCACACCACACCACACCACAAGCCCCCCAAAGTAGGTAAGAGAACAGCAGTACTGAATCAGATTAAATATATCTCCGGGGTCAGCAGCATATCTCTGACAGCAAACAGTATAGGATGCATATAAACAGTAAAAGGAAGGGGACAGTCTCCTTCCCTGATTCTCTTCTTAGCTGGCTGGTCTGTCTGGACCACTGTGTTTACCAGTCATATGGAACCTTGTCCATCAGAACAGAGAAGTCTGCTTTGTGTGCTTGGTTTCTCCAGTATCTTTTCTGTTTCATGAAATGAGGCAATGCCTATCTGTCAGTTCACTGACATACTGTGATTGCTGCCCTTGCAGAGTGTTTGGGTTCATTGCCAGGAAGCAAGGCAGTGCCACAGACAACGTATGCCACCTCTTTGCAGAGCATGATCCAGATCAACCTGCCAGTGCCATTGTGAACTTTGTATCAAAGGTCATGATTGGATCCCAGAAGAAGACCTGATGCCTTTCCATCCTTGATTCAGAGCTCTTCGCTGACTTCTCCAAAGGAAATCACTGTGAGAGGGAGAAAGGCTATTCAGCAACAATGTTTGAATATTGTCATTCCCAGTAAGGAAAGCAGAGGATTATCTGTGCATCGTGTTTGCGAGACCTTAGGCTTTTATTTCAGGATGCCTCACAAAGCGTTATTTCTTTGTTTTTATATCAGAGGACAAAATAAGCTGGGTGCCACCCAAACCCATGTAGCCCTTACCTGAATGAAGCATAAATGAAGAACTTTTCTCCTGATGGGTTTCTAATATATCTTCACACATTTCTTCTCATAATTTATTGGAGCAGAAATACTTACTAGGTTGCGCTACTTTTTTGTTCAGAAAATGTTTTGTAAAATCTCCACAAAGGCACTTGCCATGGTTGCATCAATGGTAGTTATAGGCCTTGCAAACATGCTTTTAGGAGAATGATCATCTAGTTTGTTCTTCCCTATGTCTTTAAGATGAGTGATGAGAACTGAATGGAGAAAGGGGAAGACGTATGTGAAGAGAAGGTTTGTGCAAGTTGATTTGTGCTAAGAAAGTAGTGGCAGTATGGAATATTCAGGAAGATTGCTCTATATTTAGTGTTAAGAACACTGACCTGTTCTAGTTTGAAAGTTTTTCAGTACAGCAGAAGTGGCAGAACAAAAAAAAAGGTGTGAAAATCTCTTCTGTAACTAGGGGGTTTTTGTATTTTTTTTATACAGAGAACTAAGCAGGGGAGATTAGGCATTTTAGTAATTACAGGATAAAAATGAGGGAAAAGCAAAGAGGAAGATTGTATAATTTATACATTTTTACCTGTGAGAGATTACTTAGTGGATCTCAGATCTTGGTATGCCATAGGGATAATTCTTAAGCGAAACCATTGTTGAGCTTTGCCTCCATAGCACTGTTTTGTGTCAATAAATGTGTGTGTAGCCTGTGCCTTGCTGGAGATAATAGTCTGGTATTTTGTCTTTTGTGTTACAGTGACAAGGCACTTCCCATTTTCTGCCTCTGCAATACTGTTTTATTCCCCTACATATTATGTAATTATATTTATGGATTCTTTTACCCCATTATTTTGCTGGAGTTTTGAGGATTTTTTTACTTTTTTTTTTTTTTCAATCTGTAGGAACTATATTTGATTTGTTATTCCTTGAGTTAGGGAATCTGAAAGTGCATGGGATTTATTTTGTTACTCTGTCCCATTTCTTGAGAGCATTTATGTTGTGATTTCTACATCCATCACACTTGTACTTATTGCTTTATCTTTCTTAACACAATGATATTTGAAAGAAGAAAGTGCTATTTAGCTTTACAGAAAATTGATGCAGTAGGTTACAGTGGAAGCCTGCACAAGGAGAGTAAGCCACTGAGATCTACTGTGTAGTTTCCATTCACTCAAAAAGAGCAGTACTAGACCCCCTGTATGAGAACTGATGGTTATAATGCTACTTTAGTGTGGCAAGTGCTGAAGAATTTCATTGCTTCTATTTCTTTCATGTGTGGCTGTCAACATTATATTAATAACCTGAGGAATAAAATAAAATGTATTTTGCATGTTGATACATGAGCTACTTTACCCACTTGTAGATTTTAATCATTTTATCCACCAATTTGAACTACATTCGTCCTGTATAAAATACAGAGTTTTTTTAACAGCTCTCTTTGTATTTCCTGTAGTATTAGGACCATGTTAAGCCTTATTCAGTGACCATAGCTGAAGTATTAGCAAATTATTTGTGTAACTATCAATTTTGTTTAAATAACATGCTTTTTAAAAGGAAGGTGGTGAGGAAGACAGAGAGAGAGAAATTATTGAATTTTAATGTATTTGGATGAGAAAGTGGTTTATTAGTAGCAGCGGGTATGGGATATCTGTAGAAAGGTGAAGCAATCTGAAGTGCAGTAGCTACCATTGAAGCAACAAAGGCAAGTACCTCTGATTTGTAACATATAATTCTGTTCTTTCAGCACAAAGGTATACTACTTAAACGGTGTTTATGTATCATCCAAAAAAAGATTGCAGTTCTGACTTCTAGGAGTTTTGCTCCTTTTATGAAATGTGAGAACAAGTTTTCTTTTAAGATTCTTTTGGGGTACAAAGATTCCAGTTGCCTAATCTCATCACCCAGTCGAAGTCCAGAGAATTTCTTTAGCTGACATCTCAAGTAGACTTTAGTCTCAATTAGATTTTAATCTGATGTCTTGTGAGCATTGAAATGAGGAGGATTTTTTTACTATTTTCTCCACTTCTGTAGTTAATAAAGTTTAGTGTGTCATCTTAGACACTAAGTGTTGGCCTTGGGGCTGAAAATAAAATGTCTTTTTTTCCCTGTGTATTGTCATTTCCGTTTAGGACCTTATTTTTTATTCCTTGTGCCTTCTCAAGGTCTGCTGAATTCAAAAGCATGAGGGATTCCATGCTGACACTCCTGGTGGTATTTTCTGGGAGTTTAGCTCTACTTGCTAAGTGGGAAAAAAGAAGTTACCCTGTTTCTAAGGGAGATTCTCTGGTTTGCATTCCTTTGGATGGTATATTGCCATGTGCATTTGCTTTTTAATGAATTAAAAAATGCACAAAGCAAGATAGTTCAGTATGTACCATTATGTAGTCTGTGTAGAAAAATATTCATGAAACTTACATATTCATGGCAAATACAAGACTAATCTTTATATAGCACTTTCTTTCAAGATTTTTTGGTAGGTGTGTATATGCAATTTCATAACTAATGGCAGCAAGTTGACGCATATATTTAGCCAGATTCCTTTTAATGTGATTAGTAAATATACTATTATAATCATACAGTGTTAAACTACAAAAATGCTAAAAGCCATGTTTTTAATCAAATGTTTTCACTGTATCCAATATTTAATGTTTCTTTCTTGGTGTTTCATACTAGTGAAAATTTTCACTTTTTTCTTGGAACTGTCAAGAAGCATCTAAAGGTCTTCAGTATATAAATGAATATTCTATAAATTCTCTGTATAGTCATTTTCTCTGCTCTTCAGATACCACCTCTTTCAGATTATAATAAAATTACAAATGTGAAAATCCACCACACAGTGTCACAGGGCAGTCTGTTCTGAATGAAAGTTACCGTCTGGCATTTGAAATCAGCTAATAAGCAAAACCTTCTTCATGAATTAAGAATAATTTCGTTGCTGAGGTTCAGTTGTAAGAAACAGTTGAGATTTCTTGCAAGGACTTCACATGAGCCTGCGTTACTGGTTCAGGTCAGTTTTAGCATATGATTTTCCTAGTGAATTTGTGGTTATAATAGTATGAAAGTATCTATTGCCTGCATTGCATAATTCAGTGTGAGAAGGAAGAATATAATACCATCTTCTGAGATACTGTACCCATTTAACTGTGCCTCCACAGTGCTTACACTGGAAGACCTTCCAGAGGAGGGTGAGAAATTTAACCCCTGGCTGAAATAGGTACAAAATCAGTGTGTCAGACACACAGTGAAGGCTGAGTTATATACATGTTCTATCAGGCTTATTTCTGAGACTGATAAACTCTGGTATGTCATGCTGATGCCTTTTTTGTGAGGCATATGCTGGCAGGAACTTTTCATTCATTGTGCTTGACTGTCATTCATCACTACAGGCCATTGTGAGGTTTATGCATGGGTGTAAAGTGAGTTTTCCATGAAAAGCATTCATCTTTTATTAGAATGAATTATAATGTGGAACAGATGACAAGGATGCACTAGTAAAATGGATCTTCTGTGTCAAGAGTCCAGTCTCTCCCGTTAAAATCTTGTCCTTGAACCCAGATGCCTTTGGGTACATGGGCTGCTGTTTGGGTGCATTTTAAGGCTGCTCTGGAGTCTCTTTGATCCAGTGGAAGAAAATCTGCTTTCAATATTCATCCTAGATATATTCACAACTAGTTTATATGCAGTTGTTCTTATGCCAGTATTCTCTTAGTATGAATAACTGTTCTCTCTTTGAGATATTTATAGCTAGAGATCTGCTCCCCCATGTGTCCCTCAGTCTTTGTTTGGCAAGGCTAAACAAGTCAGCACTTGGCCTTTGTGTGTTTTTATCTTTGAAAGGCTGTTCTTTGTCAGTTATATAATTTCTTTGGAGAGACCTTGAAGTATACAGCCAGACTCTTTATAAAGGGGCAGAAGCTGCTGCCTTGTAATTTTTTAAATGTTTATATTAGAAAACTCTTGGAACAAGAAAACTTGGCCCATCAGATAGGCAGAGTAAATCCCTCATCTGCTTCTGCTGTTGATACCTAGCGTAAAGATTACAATAATGTAAACTGTATCAGGCATTGTGGACAAAGGAAATTACAAGGGCCAATAGCTAAAGAAGTTCTTAAAAACCAAAGTCAGAAACAGGAAGCTTGCAGGAGACTTAGCACATCTGGCAAACTAGCAAGAGGGCACATGGGAGGTTTTTACAGAACTAAAGGATCTTGCTGAGTAACTGAGAAGGGATTTGCATTACATGTCACTACAAGGGATGTCAAACTGGAACTGTTCCCTTCCTTTGAAGACATTTAGTGTCTCATAAAGTACCAATGTTTGAACCAATTATAATGTTTCAGTATTTTCAGAATCACAGGTTGGTTGAAGGTAGAAGGGAGCTAAGGAGATCATCTACTCCAACTCCAGTGTTTAAAGAGGGACGTCTAAGCCATTTGCCCAAATGGCTTGAATTCACCCAGGGTAGAATTTCCACAGTCTCCCTGGTCAATCTGTGGTAGTTCTTAGTCACCCTCACAGTGTTTCCTGATATTCAGAGGTAACCTCCTGAGTTTCCGTTTTTGCAAATCACCTCTTGTCCTGTTACGGAGACCACTGGAAAGAGCCTGGCACCCTCCCTGTTTTTATACACATTGATGAGCTCCCCCTGAGCCTTCTTTGCCAGGCTGCAGAGCTTCCTCAGCCTCAGTTTTGTGTTATTGATAAACTCACTGAGGATACACTCTGCCTGATCATCCACCCAGATCATCGATTAACATGTTATAAAGGACTGGACCCAGTATGGAGCCCTGGGGTAGGCCACTAGTTACTGGCCTCCAACTAGACCTTGCACTGCTCATCAGCGCTGTCAATGCCCAGCTATGCAGGCAGTTTTCAGTCCACTTAACTGTCTGCTCATCTAGCCCCTACATCAACAGCTTTTCTATGAGGGTGTTATCCAAGACAGTGTCAAAGGCCATACTGAAGTCCAAGGAGAAAATATCTACCACTTTCCCTGGAGCCAAGCCAGTCATTTCATCACGGATGGTTGATAAATGATAACTTCCCCTTAATGAAGCCATGCTGACTCCATGGAGGTGGTCAGAGGGCTGAAGATAGGCTGAGAGAGTTTGGATTGTTTAGCCTAATGAAGTGAAGGCCCCAGGGAGACCACAGCCTTTCAGTACTTAAGGCCTTAAGTACTTAAGCAAAGATGAAGAGGGACTCTTAATCAGGCAGTGTAGTGATAAGATGACAGGTAGAGGAGTAATGGTTTTAAACAGGAAGATGGCAAGTTTAGAAGAGGAAGTTCTTTAAGTCAGAGGGTGGTGAGGCACTGGAACAGGTTGCCTAGAGAAGATGTGGATGCCCTATCCCTGAAAGTGTTCAAGGCCGGGTTGCATTGGGCTTTGAGCAACCTGATGTAGTGGAAGGTCTTCCTGCCCTTGTGAAGATCTTTAAGATCCTTTCCAACACAAACCGTTCTATGACCTGTGATTCTGTGACCTACAAACAGCTGGTGCTTTCCCTTGTGAAGATTTCTTCTCTAGTTTCACAATTTTGGCAGTGTTTTATGGAAGGCGTTCCAGGTTGCAACTACCCACTGGTGCCTTTCCAATAAGATAAGCAGTGGTTTACAAATGGATTTACCTCAAATTTCTGCATGACCTTTTAAAAAACTAAGTCTTTAAAATCATTAAAGTACATTTTCGTGATTGTAAAAAATCTTCTAATGTCTGTGGTAGATTTATTTGAAGAGTTATTTAAAAAGCAGAATTAGCTTTTTATGTAGCAATGACTTATTTTCTGTCACATACTGTCCTCAAATTTTGTTTTAAATATCTACAACTATTCATATCCAATCTAATTAAATCTGACTTTTGGTCAGATTTCCTGTTGCTGCCTGTGTTATATACAAGTCATGATTTGTTTATAAAGCAGATGGCAGGTATGAAAGAAAATACAGAAAACCAGACTTGGATTAAATGCTCTATGAATGGAGAATCAAAATGTGGGGTGGAATTGGCCCAGGAGACCTGCATGCTTGTGCTTACTGCAGCAGAATAATACAGCTTTAAAAACAAACAGAACTATGTTGGTTGAAGTACTAGTTTCAACCCTTTCTGTTTGCAAGCTAATGTGAAACTCCCATTGAAGCACATGGTAACTGTGTATATCTAGAATATACGAGTGATGAGAGTGATGCCTTGAATGGCTACCTAGAAATAGAGACTAGACAGGAATAAGGGAATAAAGGTGGATATTTATTTGAAAGGCCTTCGAAAGTACACCTCAGGGAGCCAGAGGCTACTCTCAAAATGGACCCCAAAATGGATGACAAGTCATGAGTTCTTCACATTTTTATAGGTTTGATCCATTTGCATATCAGCATAAATTTGCCAATTAAAACTTTGGCTAAATGATGTAATTTCCCTAAGTTTACCCCCTTTCTCAAGATGTTGGTTTACGCATTTTGGGCCTAGGACTGTCTGGGTGCTCTTGAAGAGCAGGCTTGGAAAGGCTTTGTTATGTGACTACCAGGCCTGAGAGAACAGCAGCGAGCAGGCTACAAGAAACTTCAGAGTTACACACTAGGCAGTACAGGATTTGAAAATACAAAAATGAAAGCCCATCAAGAGGAGGCCCTCAGACTTCATCAGGAAGTTTCACAGCACACAAATTTCTCCCTGCATATGAAAATAGTTAAAATGCGTTCATATAACTTTGTGCTACAGCAAACTTGGAGTCATCTTCTCATGTATAAGCATGTTTTGCTCCAACTGACAAAAAGACAAAAATCCCTGAAAGTAACTGCTAGATGAAATAATTTTCCTTGTCTGAGCCCTCAAACAACTTTTGACCACTTCAGTCTCTTTCCAGAACAAGTACCAGGTACCAGGTATTTGAAATAGCACTTAGAAGTCTGTTAAGGATTTTTATGAGGAAATCTGTCTTAACATGTGTCAGTATGTTTTGTCACAAGGGAGTTATGAAAAAATCCCTAAAGGTGGTATTGGTCATGCAGTGACAAAACTACAGTAAATGGTATATACATGTGCTGAAACCTGTATATGAATTTGTTCATGTCAAATTATATTTGATCTCACACCAATTGGGGAACATCCAGATTTGATTATTTTTTGTATTACTTCTTACGTAAGTACCTGTGTCTCAGAAAAAATGGAACAAACATGGTTTGAATCTCTTCAATGCTAATATTTAGTCACCCTCCACTGTAACTTGGGACTCTTGTGCCTCATTTTGTTAGAATAACATGTTGAATTGCTCAGAATTTTGCTTGCTCCTACCTCTGATACATTTGTTAGGTGTGGAATACTTTCATGCCTGAACCTTAGTCCAGTTCACTGAGTGACATGCAGTCTGAGTATACATTTTCCTGTGTGCACTGTCACACAAAGGCTTTTTTAAAGTACTGTGTTCACAGTAATACTATCCAAGTGTGTCTGTACTTTCAGACTCAAGCAAGATGTTGCTGACATGTAATAGATAAAATTTTTAGAAAGCACTGGAAAGAGAAAAAATGTCCTGCATGAATTTGAAATCATAGAATCACTCTAAAATAGAAACAATGTAAAATGTCTCACAAGACTTGATTTGATGATTTTTATTTTTGTTTAGGGCAGGTGATTAATCATTCATAAAATGGTAGATGCTTGCATGGAAAAGTCCAGTCTTGAGTTTTTGTTTTTAAACTAGAAAGTAGTTGTTGGCAAATGCCTGTGAACTTTAATACCACAGTAAATTTGTGAACTGTGATTTCTGAAGTGGGTAAAGTTGTAGGGGTGTGCATCAAAAAAATCGTGACTTTGACCCATTCCTCCTATATTTAATTGCAATAGCTGAGGTTGACTTAGTATCTCTGGACATGTGTGTATCTCTGTTTGTACATGTTTGAGACATTCCAGAGCTGGTTTTTGAGGTCTTTATGTCCTTACAACTGCGTGCTCTTAAAGCCATGTAGAATCTTGCCCACTATCCACAAGGTCCGTTTGGCTGTACTGAGAAAGGAAGAGCAACATGCCTAGAGAGGAAGCTAGCAGTATGGTATGCTATGAAAAAAACATAAACTTCAGCCTTGGGAAAAAGGAGGCTGCAGAACTAGATACAGGGTTTTTGGAAAGTGGGATATTGTGAACAGGGATAATAAGTGGGAATTCAATTAATTTTTTTGAAAAACACCATCAATATTACTTATTTCTACTCTAGTAAAAGTATAGGTGGTTGAGACTTGCATTTGCCTTACATTTAGGTTTATATAAAGGCAGTAATGTAGAAAAAAATTGAAAAGTAGATCTAGACAAAAACAGGTCATTAAGGAAAATGTAAAATACTTTCACTGTTAAAAAAAAAAGCTGACCTTGAGAAATGAAAAATAGCGAAGAATACGCAAGAAATCAGGAAGATGTTCCAAAGGTTGCTTTGTGGGGGTTCTTGGGTGCTAGATCTTCAGGAGTTCTTCAGGGTTAGAAGCATGCTTATTTTTAAAACTTGCAGCTCAGTGTCCCATGTAATTAGCCATGTCTGAGACCTTTATGAGAACACAAGGAAAAGTGCAGTGAAACAAACTAAATTGAAATGCTGATTTTTTTCTTTGCCGCTTTGTCTTCTCCTGATCTGACCTCTTGCCAGCTGATGGAATGATGTAGAGATAAAGCTGTAGTGATGCAGCTCACAGTAGCACAGCATCATGGAGGAGGTTTCCTGAGCAGCTCTTGGGAGCTGTCACTCTGTTTTTCTACTTCTTTGTACCTATTTGCGACGCACACCAGAGCAGCACAACAGGTGGCAGCAGGTACAGAAGGGGCACACATGGAGAAGGCAGAGCTTGTCTGAACAGAGGTTGTTCTCCCCCAGCTGACCTTGGACCTGCTGACTGGTATTGGCAATGCAAGCAATGACTGCAATGCAAGCACTCTCTCACTCCTGCAGTGGGATGGGGGAGGGATCTGGAAGAGTGAAAGTGGGAGAACTCATGGGTTGAGTTGATAAAGACAGCTTAGTAGATAAAGCAATAGCTGCATAAACAAGCAAAGTTAAACAAGGAATTCATTCAATATTTTCACATGGTAAGGCTGTTCTTCTGACAAGTCGTCCAACTGAGGGATGAGTGGGTTCATGGTATGTTGGGTGAAGAACTGGCTGAAGGGCAGAGCTCAAGGGTTGCGGTGAACAGGGCCACATCTGGCTGGTGACTGGTCACCAGTGGTGTTCCTCAGGGCTCCATTCTAGGCCCACTTCTGTTCAGTATATTTCTTCATGATCTGGATGCAGGAGTTGAATGCACCTTTAGCAAGTTTGCTGATGATTCCAAACTGGGAGGTGCTGCTGGTGCTCCTGAGGGACAAGATGGCTTGCAGAGGGATCTGGTTAGCTTAGAGCACCGGGCAGTGATTAAAGGGAATAAATTTAACAAGTCTAAATGCACCTTGACACAAGGTCTACATTGGGTGAGGAGTGGCTGGAGAGCAGCCCTGCAGGAAGGGGTCTAGGAGTGCTGATTGGCAGCCAGCTCAATAGCATACAGCAGTGTGAGCCTGGGCAGCCCAGAGGACAAACCATGTCCTGGCATGCATCAAACACAGTCCAAAGAGGTGATTATCATGCTATATTCACTGTTGGCACGGCCTCACAATTGAGTATTTGTGTGAGACCCACCATGTAAAAAGGATGTGAAAGTTCTTGAATGGATCTGGAGGAGGGCGACAAAGCTGGGGAAGGGATGGGCAGGTATTTTCTCTGAGGAGCAGCTAAGACACTGGGCTTATGTAGTTCAGAGAGAAGGAATCTCAGGGGTGACTACACTGATCTCTACAGCTTCCTGAGGAGGGGTAGTGGAGATGCAGGTGCTGATCTTTTCTCCCTGGTTCACAGTGCCAAGACTGGGAATGGGTGAAGCTGTGTCTGTGAGGTTCAGACTTGACATGAGGAAACATTTCTTTACCAAGACCAAGCCCTGGAACAGTCTTCCTGGAGAGCCGGTCATGGCTGACCTTGCCTTTCAGCATTTAGAGTCATTTGGACACGGCCCTTGTTAACATGCTTTAACCTTTGGTCAGCCCTGAAGTGGTCACGCAGTTGGACTAAATGATCAGTGTGTGTCCCTTCCAACTGAAATAGTCTATTCTATTCCTATATGTGCATGAAATAGGCAAATAAGAAACTGGAACATGATCAAATTTCACCTTAGCAGGATTAAATATTGTCTTATTGTTCCTTATAACAATTGTGACTAGAAGCTGAAGTATTTTGATGACCTCACAGTTCATTTTTGTACACATTTTTGTTGAAGAAGTAAAATTTTCTCATTTCAGAGCATATGAGAATCATAGATAATAAGCAAACTTAATTGCTTTGCTGGATCAGTTTCTGTATCTGTATTAGATAAGACTGAAAGAATCATCTGACTTTTACAATCAGTAAGAATTGCTGGTGCCAAATGCACATCTCATGGAACATATTTAGAAATATGCAGATAAGTAATTATACCAGATAGATCAGTGTGCTAGATTTTAGCTCTGATGATGTACCACAGTATGACATTCTTATCTGACTGTATGCAAATGTATTTGTGGGATGTCCACATGGTCTGTTGCAGGGCAGTTTTGGATAGTTTGGCTAAATACAATATCTGAGTCACTCTCTGGGATCTTTGTGTGACAGTGTGTGTTTCTGAGATCATCTGGGGGCTGCTGTCTCTGGCCTTGGAGGTTTGCTAGCATTTACTTTTGCATCATAGCAGTCATGCTTGCCATTCAGGCAAAGACCTCACAAGGATTACGGCAGGCACCAGAGGTGAGGGAGGAACTAGACAGGTGTCCCTCAACAGCAAGAATCATGCAAACGCTTGACCAGATGACTAATGGTGAGGCATGCTGGGCAACTGCTGAGTGGGGACCAGTCCCCAAAGCATAACCTTCCATCATAAGCACTTTAGTGCTTATTTGAAGGCAAAGCTTATCCAGGAAGACAGGAAATTAAAAAAAAAAATAATGGCAGCTGCAGAGTTGAGGAATAGTCCCAGTTCAGGCAGCTCAGTGAGCAGCTGCAGTGCAAGCTGGGGGTTGTACCCTGGGTCAGGGGAAATGGTCCGTGGCTACCAGCCCTGACCTGGCACTGGCTGTTTGCCTAACGAAGGGCATGGAGACCTATGGCAGCAGACAGAGAGGGGTGTGTGGTGTGTGTGGCTGGTCACCAAGACACTCTGTAGAACCCAAATAAACAAAGAGGGGACTCCAGACCAATTATCATGACCAGGAGGCACATATAAGGTGCATGAAGTGTATGTGATCCACGGACCATAGGGATACAGAAGCCCAGAGATCCCTTTGTTTCGGGTCCCTCCCCAGAGTCATCAGCTTGAGCTGTTGTGTTGCTGCTGCACCAGAATTAAATGACTTAAAGGAACCAGACTTCTGGGACTCTGCTACACGATACCTGGGGCTGAACTTGTGGGGAAAACCTGTCTGGCTGTGTGAGAGAGGTGTGTGTACAGGGTCAAGCGGGACAACTTTTGGCTTGCTGAAGCCGCCTGCTGCAAAGAGGCTTCGGTCCCAGTACTTAAAGTCTGGGGTGGTGCAAGTGTGACTGGAGAGTGATATCAGAATGATCAGACATGAAAGTTTCCTGAACTTACCCAGTCCCCTGCAAAAAAAAGGGAAGGAAGCAAATGAAGGAATTAATGTTCGGTTTTAATTTTTTTCCCCTTATCCTAAGAAGCCTGCGTTATCTTGTTATGGCACTCAGGATGCTGTGTGAGCTGGGGAAAAGATTGCTTTTTGAATGATACGCAGTTCAGAAAAACAGAAAATTTAAGAAGTGGTTCACAAAACTGTACAGTTCCTGTTCGTGTCTGGAGATTGCTTGTAGCATAATGTGAACCCTGATCCTGCAGATAGAGCCTGTAGGATTGCTGTGGTGGTGGACGAGATGGCTATGCTTTAGGCATTGGTAGACTGGCATAGACATATGGCTAATTCTTTTTTCTTCCTTTTTTTTTCCTTATTCATGTCTAAGAAGGGAGTAAACCAGAACAACCTTCCCAGGGATTTGGTAGAGAGTTTTAAGATGGATTGGACAGGGTTCTATAAAATCTCATCATGGCTCTTTCCCATGAAAAAAGTTGGGCCAGATGACCTTCCAGCCTGGGCTGTTCTAAGATTCCATGTTTTAAAACTGTAAAGCCCACTAGCATCCTCCTTTCAGGGTTAAATTAGCCTAAGCAAAGGTGTGAGCTTAAATACTTTAGTAGGTTTGTAAAAATCTCTGTGATGCTTTAATTGTGGACCAAGAAAGCTGACACATATGTATAAACCAGGAAATAGAATGCTTTTATTTGCTATTACCAGATCTACTTATCCCTACTTGCCTGATTGCCAGCTATTTGAAGCCATGCTATAGGCATCTTTGGTGTCATCCTCAGTATCTCTTCTTGCCAATTTAATGTTCCCTGCGTGAGGCATGCACATAACCCTAGAAGGAGCATTTGTGCAGTAGGATATGACTGTTGGCTTAACTGATAACTTGCTTGAATATATNATGTGTATGTATGTATATATATATCTTTTATATAAATTTCCCAGTGCCAAAGAGAATTAATTTTAATACATTATTTTGGTGCCATATCAGCAATCTTATATGGATAGATTAATATGAAATTTATATACATATGTCTGTATGTTTACCTGTTCAGTTCACTAGACTGTGCATATGATACGTATTTTTGCTGTGGGCATAGATTCCAATATCTCATTAAAAAATATGCTTAAAACTGAAAGTCCTCCTTGCTGTAATTAGCAGCTGATTGTACTTTAGATAATCCTTCAGTGGCATGCTCATCAGTACTTAACGATGTGACACTGACAACATAGCTATTGCATGACAGCTGTAAATTGTCCAGTGGAATGGAGCTTTGACAGCTTGGTGGTAGAAAAAAGATGAGAACAGACGGGGGCTACTGTTTCAGGGACATGTGATGCAGACAGAAAACTTTTTTTTGTAGAGAATGGGTCTTAGAGGACATGATGAACTTGTTCTCCTGCGTTCTCACAGACAAGAAAACATCTGCATCTGATAGTCCAGCTCAGTTTGTGAAGTTTTACATACTTTCTTCTTCTTTTTCTTAGAATTTATCATAAGACAGGATATCTGAGAAGGACATCTGCTCTTACAGAAATGATACTAACTCACGGGAACTCTGAGTTTCAGAAGTAGTGCATTTTAAAGCAAGGAAAATGATTGATTGAAGTGCTGAGTCCTGGTCTGTTCAGAGGAGAGTCTGGGTAAACTGTGAATGGCCAGGTGGTTCAGGAGAATGGAAAGAGAATGGGTGCTCTTACCTCCCACTGGTTTCTTAATGACTGATATGATGATTTCTACACATAGGTATAAGTTTGGCAGCATTTAATTAGATCTCTGAGGAGAGTGGAAGTCATTTTGACTAACTTTTATACAGAATTAGATTTTCCTTATGTAACTAAAATACTAACCAAAGATTTCCAGAATCAAAGCTATAATGAATGGGTTTATTGTGTTATATTTTTATATACTCATGTATGTGCACTGTATTATATTTTTGTATGTGATGAAATGGAGGAAAGTGAAAGCCTGGAAAATTTAAGGAGTCTGGCCATGCAAGGTGATGACAGAACCAAAAGCAAAGTTAATTTCAGAACTCTTGACATTCCCAATTGCCACCAAATTACTGCTGTGCCCAAATTTATTTTGGCTCATTTCCCTGGGAGCATCTACCTTTATTATTGTTTAGAGAACAGAGTTGGGAGGGAGTGGTTGGAATGGAAAATGAACTCTTTCTTGGGAATTTTTTTTTCATTTAATTTACTATTTGTGCTTGGCAGTACTTGGAATTGTACATACGAGTTTTAAAGATACTGATTCTTGCTTAAAGGCCTTTGGAATTAAGCAGCCATGAAGAAATTCTCCACGGTGGAGTCAGGCTGGTTAACTGGTATTCCCTTACGTCCCAGCACTGTCAACCCTTTCATCTCTTTTTTCAGCAGTGGTAGTTGAATTGTTTCCCCAAATGCCCAGATTCCTCTGATGTCTTTGCCCATAGAGGAAAATTTCTGCCCAGCAGATGGCGCATTTGTACAGCGCCTGCGACCTGCTTGAGTGTGTAAAACTGCTTCTATGATCTTGAACTTTCCTTCGTGCTATTCAGCTAGTTAAGATTACACAGAGTGATTGCACAGCGATACGTACACTTTTTGCTCCACAGAAAAGAAGGGGCTTATTGTGTCCATCTGTATCTTTGAAGGAGATGGTTCTTTTGAACAGTGTAAGTTGTTAATCTTTGTTTTATTCTAAAGTTGAAGCCATTCTGTTTAAACTGAATGGTGCCACTTGGCTTCTAAAATGCAGGAAATAATGGAGGTGATTTTGGTGAATGTGGGCAATGAAGAGTATCTGAATGGGGTCTAGAAACCTACCGGGGAGAACGCTGACCTCTTGGTGCCCCTCTCCTGGGAATTGTACCTCCACATCCCCACCATGGCCCCTCTGATAGCTCACTATACTTCCTTCCTGCTGCTCAGCATTAAACTTAAAGTTTCCAGAGGGAAATATGAAGAATTGTGAGTGAGACAGCATATCACCCTTACCTACTGTATCACTAACCTCTATCCTGGACTAGATCAGCATACTCTGACATAGACATTTCTTTCCTTTAAGACATTAGTATAGCTCATTTCTGAATGAATTTTACACTTATCTAAAAAAAACACCCTGTAAGTGAAGTTCTAGCAAAATTTGTGCCTGATGACATTCTAAAATGCTTGTATTCTATTGTGCAATTAGAAACCAATTATGAACTTGCATATTCCATTCATAGTTAGCATTTGAAAAGCATGATGTGGCTCTAGTGTCCTAAGGCTTAGATGAAATGAACTCAAATCTCCTGCTCATGTGTGTTCCCTAGACAAGCTTTTTTACTTTGTCTGGTAAGGATTTTGTGGCATGGTTTGTTGGGTTTATTTTGTAGGTTTTGTGGGTTGGTGGGTTTGGGTGGGGTTTTAAAATTTTTTTTGTTTGTTTGGTTTTTTTTTTTTGGTTTGTTTTTGGGTTTTTTTTGCCATGAGAACATCTGGAAATTATAATGGATTTGGATTATGAAGAGAAATAGTATCTTCTTAGTACATTGATGCTGAAATGAAGAATCTGCAGCACCTGCTCCCAATTGTACAAGCAGGCCTTTATAACCACATCTTTGAACTCTCATGCATTAAGAGCTGTCTCTTCTTACACCTGAAACTGGAAAATTTGAATATCCTTGCATAAGACTTGTTTCTTTTGTCAGTTACTATTTCTAATGACTTTACAGTAATGTTTTCTAAATATGACAATTATGGAAATCTGTGGTAAACTTGGAAAGCTGATATTTAGTCAAAGGCTTTTTAGGTTGGATTGCTCCCTTATAATGTTTGTATTTGCCATCTACGTGGATTTTCATTTGATTTTGCAAATATTTTGAGCTGCTTCATATTCATATTTACAAATACAAAAAATTGCTCGTGGCTAGCATAGACATTTTTCTTCCTCACCTGTGCCCTATATAGCAAACTTGTGGAAAGTAGAGAAATGCTCTGTGAAGAATCCAGCTTCTGCCTTTTGTTGCTTTTCTTGAAAGAAATAGGGAAATAGTGAGCCTTCTCAACAGTGAGCTCACAGCATTGAAATTACTGTTCACTGACTTCTCTCATCCATGAAGATAGGTTGAGTGTAAATGCAGATGTATGAGTGGAACTTTTCCAGCTTTGTCACATCTAAAAAACTGTAGCAGAGCAATGCAGTCTGAGCCACATCCCTACAATTTTTATGGTTCTCTCACAGAAGATGTCTGCACAATCTGTGGTTAAATTAAAGAGAAAAACAGTGCAGTTACTACATAATGTTTTTTTGCTGAACTTTTAAGAGAGTGCTTGTGCTGATACTGCAAGTCCATGATCAAGCCCAGAAAATAATCAGATTTGATAGTCGGAATGATCAGTATCACTGAAAAAACTATCAAATATCCTGGTTACAGGCAAGTCTTTAATATTGCCTGTACTCATATACTGCAGACCAGAGTGTGTTAGATGTATAGTCATTATTCCAGTTCACCTAAACAGCAGTAGTAGAGGAGTTGCACCCGTGGAGAATTTACTCTGCTTAGTGAAAGTATAGCTGCACAGTGCACATCAAAAAAATACCCTTGGTCGCAGCTGTCCAACAGTGCCTCATGAGCTGGCTTCATTTTTATACATCTACATTGCCATACACATGTTTTAGGTTAAAATAACTCAGCATCTATTAATCTTTGTAATAGATCCTTAGAGATCCACTTCAAGGCTGCCTCATCTTGTTCTCCTTTTCTGTTAAATCCATGGCAATGTCTTTAGAAGATATTTTCCTAATCCTTTCCTGGATTTTAAGTTTGTTTTCTTTGTTGTATTGAACTTCCAGTTGGAGGAGAATTACTGTTACATGCTTGATGAGTTACTCATCTGCCAGGAAGATCCATGAAGCCAGATCACTTTCTCCATGCACAGAAGCTGAATCATGATATCATCAACTACAAGGAGTTAGAATAGCATTTTGTATAACTTTAGAATAGTTTAATAAATAATTTTCAAAGTTGGACAGGCCAAATCACCATTGCTGGACATTTTTATGCCAAGAAAAGGCATAAAATGTCTTTTATATCTTTTATTTAAAAGACTACATAGACCACATAGAACCATAGATGGTCATCCATTTGTTTAGATGAGCTCTCATAGCTGGTGTTCCTAGCAGGAAACTTTGGCTGACTTGAATTTGTTCTGGAACGGAGATCAGTAGAGTTTAAAACCCAGTTAGTGCAGTCCTCTGGTCTGCAGCTACTCTGCTGATTGATACAAGTCTGCTGATGCTAGGTGGTACCTCTTGCTCGAAATAGTTTTCCCCTGCAGTTCAGCCTTACAGGCCAGGAAAGGACATTTACCTACCAATGGACAACTTTGCTAATATACTTTGTACTTTGAGGATCAAATGCACAATTCCAGTGTTTGCTCTAGATAGTGAAATGAAACATCTGGGACTGTTGCAGCTTTTCCCATTGGGTGTGGCTGCAGGTGCTTTTCCTAATCAGCTTCCCAGTCAGAACTGTAGTGAAAGTATTTCCACTCACTTCATGAAACAATGGATCAGACCTTAACAAATAACGAAAAGACTACAGCAACAAATTTTTTTTTGCATTTGAGTGAAAGTTTCAATATAAAATGTTTCTAACGTTACTGAGCTTCACTATTCTCTCAGGTGCATTAAGCAAATTCTTTTATGTGGCTTGCTTCTCTATAAAGTAGTGGTGTGGCACCTATCCGATGTGCCACGTTTTAGGTGTGTATTTACAGTCCCTTTTGAAGATGAAGAAAACTATTTAGACTGCATTAAACTTAATAGTTCTTTTTCTTGAGAGCTAAGGAAATAAGTTTTTAAAAATATGTCTTTGAAGTTATTCAGTAATTGTTTTTCCAGAAATATGGGCATTTCTTTGTGAAGACTTGACATAAAAGTTAAATTACAAGCTGCATCAAGCAGCCAGAACTGGTCCTTATGGGTAATATAGAATGATTTTCTTCCTATTCTGCCTAAAAGTGAAAATTTAATAATCTCAAAACGACTGTTTATTTCAGTTTATAAGAGATATCAACATGTGACTATAATTTTATTAAACCCTTTCTCTTAAAAGGTAAGGCAAACATATTGAGAGCGTAAGTCACATGAAAATTAATTACTTTATTTGTACAAAAATTTTGGAAAGTGTTAAGGGTTTAGGTAAATACTCTTCATTTGGTAAAATTAGTTAAAATCCACCAGCAAAGAAAATCGCAGAAAATTACCATATTTACTTTTCACTCATACGTGCCTAATGGAAGAATGCTGTTACAGCCATTAGACTACAGTATTTTGTACAGTGGTACTTTAAATTCAGTGAAGTTGTTACAACCTCTAGAGGAAGGTTTCAGCTGTCCAGTTTTGAATAGGCTTTAAATGTTGTCTGACTGCTCAGAGTTGTGGCACTCTGTAGGTAGGTCAGTGGAAGGGGTTGGTCAGTGTGCAACAGCAATCAGAAATGGCAGTTTGCAAAGTAGTGCAATGAAGAAATTATAGATCCTTTAGGGAATTAGAGAGTTGGCTATTCCATCCTGAATGCAGAATTGGACATTTTGTTTTCAAAGGAATATAGCAGAAGCTAAGGAATTTCAATAAAAAGGCAGTGAGATGAAAACAGACATTGAAATCTTGCCCTTGCTTTTTTTTTTCCCAAAGAGATGACTAAGAGGTGTAAGAGAAGAAAAGCTCTAAATGATAGGACAATTGTTGTAATTCCAAATGATACTTTGATAATAAGTGGGTTAATTTTATAAAATATTGCACAAGTGATACTTTATAATTTTTTGCTTGTATGCTTGAATATCCCCTTGTATACAAAGGAAAGAACTCTATGATAAAGTGAAGCATCTAGAGGACTCACAAAAACATTTACCATGAGAAGATTCTTCAGTTATAAAATAGTGAGTAGAATGCAATTGTGGGGGATAGCAGCACTAATCTTTAAGTATAAATTGGGTCAGAATTGTCTATGGCAATTATTTTTATTGTAAAATGTTTCTTTATTGTAAGTAGCAGTTGCTCTTGCTGTTTACTTGTAAACAGAAGGTATCATGCCTCCTAACTTCTTAAAATTAATTCACTCACATCCTTTCTTTTCTCCAGAATAACTGTTTTACTGCAAGTGATAGTTCTGTGCAAATGTGCTTTGCATTGGGATAAGAACAGTGAACATGGTATTAATCAGACTTTTAACAGGGTCAAATACTCAGCTGAATATAAACTCGCTGAGGTCCACTGAAGATCTGCCAATATGCAGATTTGGCCCAGAGCATTTGATGAAGCTAAAGTAATGCCAAATGCATTTTTCAAAGGGTGCCCTTGCCCAAGATTGCATATTAGGTGGAATTCATTAGAGATTAAAACAAATGAACTAATTAACGTAATAGCAGAGCAGAAACAAAACAAACAATGCCCCCAAATCAAAACACATATTTTCCCTGTTATATTCCTTTTCAATGCCAGTCTTCTCCACTGGTCTACTACTCTTGCAGCTGATTAGGTAGGCCATAATTATAAAATTTCATTACAATAATTTTTTTTTTAAGATGAATGTTGTTTTTGCAAGAATAATGTGCCCCAGATGCTATATGTATAGTGACAATAGGACTCTCCACCTCTTTCCAAGCTCACTTGAAAGCAACTGTGAGAACATCAACTCTAATGTGGAAGTACCTCATTAGAAACAAATGCAGTTCAGGTAAGGTGAAGATCAGCCGAAGACTACTGGTCTTACCACAGGAAAGTCAATAGAAGGTATTTTAATTAAAGCTGCTCGACTTTGCCCTTATTTGACAAACTTGTAAAATGTATTCCCTACCACCACCACCACCACCTTTCTTTTCCTGTTTGCAAAGTAACCACTTCATCTTTTTGAAACTACTATTAGAATTTGTTGCAGTGATTAATTCCTTGTCCATCTTCTTATTTGCACAAAGAAAGAATTGGACAGTATGCATCAGCACAGGGGTGGCATCATGGGGTGTTGGAATTAAAGGAGAATGTGCATGTCATTGTAATAAATTAATTAGAATTGTCACTCCATTGACAATGTCACTCCAATAAACAATGACAATGTCATTGTTTATTCTTCAGTGGCCTGGGAACGATAAAATTTGTTTTTAGCTGTATGTTGAAAAATATTTGGTTTCGGCAGGGCCTGTTTGAATGTCAGTTTTAGAGATGTATATTAAAGCAAGACAGTAAAGCCAACAAGTTTCTGAAACCTGTGTTCAAACTTCACAGTAAATATCAAGAAGGAAGGTGAAGTAACTCATGGAGAGTTGACCTGAAAACCAGTCAAGATACCAGACGCAAATGACTTTGGTCTCATAAACGTTCTGCTGATTCTGTATGGGTCATGCATGAGTCTGGGACATGGATCACTTCCAAAAGCTAATGATTTCAGTCAAAAAATAGTCACCAAGTCCTCAGTTTTGTCCTCAGTCCACTGCAATCCTGGTGGAACTGATGGATTTACTTTTATATCAAAGGCTGAACAAGACCTCTCTTGTGATAAACTGATATGTGGTTGGGGCTGTGCTTTAGATTTTCAGAAGAGGCCTAATTTCTGAAGCTTTTCTTCAATTTAATGAGCTAATCTATATTTTGTTTTTATGCATCAGTTTCTTAATATCTGCTTTTGTCTTCCATGCATGCCTCTAGCTTTCACCATTGTACTTACCACTCATTGCTAATATATAATGGGAGAGATTTTTAGTTGCACTGCTGAAGGAGAATCAGATCTTAGTGTTAGTGCCCTACAATTTCAATAGAAATATCAGCTTTCTCATTTGAGAGACCGGTGTAGTCATGGACTTTTAAAAATCTTATCCTTGTTAGCCTTTCTAAGCTTTTAGCTTTATGCACAAATACTAAACAAGACCCACTAGTGTTTCTTAAGATAGGTAGTCCAGCTCAAACAAAATGGCATTAACTTCCTTCTGCAGCTTCCCCAAGTTTACATATACCCACATCTGATGTGTGCTGAAAGTTGAACTGATGTGATATCAAGAGTGAGTCTCCTTCCTGTTCAGTCTTGTTTTTCCATGAGCAGAATAGTATTATTTCTCTTTTGTGATGGAGAATGCTGGCTTCATCCTTAATGAAGATGCCTTCTGCCCAGTCCCACCTGCCTATCCTTTCCTTGCCTCAGGTGACTGTGGCACAGCAGGTATCTGTTTTTTCCCAGACAAATAACCAAAATCTTGTGTATCTGCTTGCTTGTACCAGCTGGGCAAAAGAACCCCATCAAAGCCAAGCCAAGCTAAAGGAACATTTCTTCACTGGCACCCTGTGTACCCTGTAAAAGGCTAAAATAAACTCCTGCCACCTTCTTCATGAAGTGTGAGCAAACTGAGCTTTTGTCTTTTTGTCAGCAATGTTTTTCTTTCATGAATTCATGACCTGTGATGTTCAGCAAAATATGGTAGAGGTGAAATGGCACATTTCATGGTTAAACTGCTGTTATGTGCAGAATGGAGAACAGCAAGGAAGAGAGGCAAAAATGAGCTGAATAGACAAGATTTTCAAGTTGTCCAAATAACAGAGTTGAAACCATATGACTAGACACAAAAATCTGTAAAATGTAGAAAAATCCAAGACAGCTGTTGTAAGATATATTCAACTACTCTTCAGCCTAAGTCCCTTGTGGCTGAGGATGACAGCACCAAATAGATACCGTCAGTGAGTTAAACAGATAAAATCTTCACAACAAAATGTTAGAATGAGGTCAGACGTTTAATGTTCCTATACATCAGGGTTCTGAGACTGATGAGAGACAGTAAGACTCCTTTGGAGAACCTTGAACTTCCATCAGATGTTTCAGCTATATTTATGCTCTGTACAATTCAGATGAGTATTTGGAAGAACACAGATTTTAAATCTTCATGTTTCTGGTTAAGGTTCATCAGCTGCTTGATATTAACATAGTAAAAGTTGCAAATCATATGCGAAGATTTGTGTGTCTTGCACATACTGAAAAACAATAAAAGCAAGCAGTACTTTCATATGTTAACTCAATCTGCCTTTATTAAATAGGGCTGAAACGGCTTCAATGATGCAAACATTTTAAAATTAATCTTTTAATGTAATTTCAATGAGTTCAGACTTTAAAAATGCTTAGTCATCTTTCCCCTCTCTGATGTCACTTTTTTCCGTGCACTGTGTTCTGTTGGACCTACCTTCCTTTTCTTTTTCTTCCGTCTTTTTTTTTTTTTTAGTTCATAGCTTTCTATTTTAGTGCAGCATGCACTAGTGCATGTAGAAGATTCTGTAAAACCTAGTAATTCAAATTCTTGTATACAAGTAAAATCTTCTGTGTCCATATAGTGGGTCCATATAGTCCTTATGTTTTTGCATATATGGCATGAAACCTGGCATTTTGCAGTACTGGAGCTTAACTTTTGACTGTGTGATATAGCTGGTCTTGAACAGAAAACATCAGATAAAAAATATCTTGACTGATGTCACTGGAATCCTGTTTTAGAGGATGAAGGTGTGTATGTAATCCTGATTTTGCTCCAGCAATGTCACTGGTTCTTTCTTTAGGTGTTTGGTCTTTCAGAGACTTGCAGTATTCCCCTAGGCCTAAAAAACTTTATTTCTTGAATACAGTTTTCTATTCAGAACATAGATGCTTTCCTAATTCTTACTATGAAGTGGTTAAAAGAGTTTCCCAAATTCGTTGTGAGTATAGCTTATGTTTCACTCTGCCTTTTGTCAGGTGCTGAAACTAAGTTTGAAATTAGGGAAAAGGAATACATATTACTGAGTTTTGAGAAGCTTTTAATGACTGTTTCAATACTTAGAGATGCTACCTATCATATTGCTGGCTCAGGATTAGAACTGTTCTTGAAGTCAGGTCATTATTAACCATGCACTAGAATCATCTATCTTGTCACTTAAGTTGAGCTACGTGACTTCCTGTGGTCCCTTCCCGATTTATTCACTGATTCTTGATCATTTACCACAGCTGTGCAAAACATTCCTGGAATTATTCTTAGAGTATCCCAGTAATATTAGAATAATATTATCTGTGTTTATTAGAACAGTAGCTGAGGCACAAAGCAGGTTCAGTTCTGTCATAAATGGGACCTGGAATTGAATTTCCTTGTTGTCTACACTGAAAAGTTACTTCAGTAAGTCAGAGTATCAATTAAGCTAGCAGCATGTTAGGTATTCTCCTGAAAGCTGCTACTGCTCATGACCTCCTACACATCCCACCTTCCACTGTACTTTGCTTCCTCAAAGTGACAGATATCCAAACCTTCACAGCCCAGTTCTTGAACTGGGGGAAGAGCATATTAGATTAGTGTCCTGGGTTGCAGTATATTCTATTACCATCTTCATGAGCTGTGAAACCAGGTGGGGCAGTGTTTCTTTGCCTCCTCCCTCCGGACCATCTTCTGTTAATGGGAGCATTTGTGCCTTGCCAAAGGAATCATAGATAACGGGCTCTGGGCTATCTCCTGTTAATGGGCCCATCGGTGCCTCACCACCCCATTGTGAGATGCTCCGCCTGGGAGGGGGCACTGAACATTTCCCATCTGGATATAATCAGAGGTTTTTCAGGCACAAGAGAGCTTCTCTCCGCTGGACTTCCAGAGGACGAGAGGCTGCATCACTGGACCTTCAGGTGAGGACCAGGCCCTTTTTCCATGGGACTGCTGTTTTCACCGGAGCTGTTGCACCCACCCTGCTCACCGGGAGCCACCAGCACTGCTGCCGGCTGTGATCAAACCTGCTCCAGGAGGGGAAGCTGCCTGGCAGCCGAGAAGGCTGCACTGGGTGACTGTGCTGTTATAACTGCCATAGTCATTGTTGTTCATTGTTTTGTTTTGTTTTATATATATATAAATTAGTAAAGAACTGTTATTCCTATTTCTCATATCCTTGCCTGAAAGCCCCTTAATTTCAAAATCATAATAATCTGGAGGGAAGGGGGTTGCATTTCCCATTTCAAAGGGGGTTTCTGCCTCACTTAAACAGACGCCTGTCTTTCAAACCAAGACAATTAGCTGCTGCTTGAACTTGATTTTTTTTTCATGATTTGACAACAGTCAAAGAGATCTGAGAGGTATCTGCCATCAGCAAAGATTTAGCCAGGTCATTTTAGTTCACTGACAAACATCTGTCAAAGACCTGTGATTATCTACATATGACACTATGGTCAAGCAGATACTGATCCCCAAATTGATTCCCAGTTTTACTTTGTAGTGTTTCAGTGCAAACAAACTTCTTACCTCTTGGATGTATGTGGAGGACTCTGTTCTTAGACTACCTCTCCTGTTACATGCATGTAGCTGCAACCTATGGATAGGTTGAAAACATTCAAAGACTTTTATTAGAATATAAGTAATATTAAAATATAAATAATCTCCACTATTGACAGACACTAGAGGAATCGATGTCTTCATTTTGCCAAAAGTCTAGTTTAGTGCACTGTCTTGTTTGAAAGACAGGTGCCTGCCAAGGAAGGCAGGAACCTCCCTTGGAATGGAAAATATGACCCTTACCCTCCAAATTATTATAACTTTGAAATTATGGAGCTTTCAGGCAAAGATATGGGAAAAGGCGTAACACTTCTTTACTCGAATAAGTATATACATAAAACAGGGCAAACAAACAATAACAGCAACAACAACAAATCAGACCAGGAACCCAGTGCCAGCCTTCTCTCGGCTATCAGGCACTTTCCCCTTTGCTGTAGTTACGGCCACAGCCGGCAGGGGCGCCGTTGGCTCCCGGCCGGGCAGGGCGGGTGCGATGATTCCCCCGCGGCTGCAGGGGGCGCTGTGGCGCAAGCTCAGCCGCCTCTCCACGTGGTAATGGCAGCACAGCCGGCAGAAGAGATAGAAAAGGAGCTTCCTTTGCAAACTCACGGGTGGCAGCCAATCGTAGTGCCCTTCCAGAGGGAGAAATGGACTGTAGCAGGAACCTTGGAGTAGCAGGCTGGAACAGCAGAGGTGGGCACACATGGGGTGGCAAAAAAAGCATAGCAAAACCTCTGAAGCTGTGCCAGGAGCCACGGGGGCACACGGGCTTTCGGGTTAAGTTGTAGGAAAAAGCCCGAAGCAGTGGCAGAAAACAGTGGGGCTGGGCAGCAGCAACCGGGGTCCCGTGAGCAACCAGGAGACACTCCCTCCAGAGGGAGTTGGGGTCCCTGGTTTTCCTCTGAGGCACCCAAGTAGATGGCTAGGGTCCTTTCCAGTGCGACAGGGTGTTGAAAAGGTCCCAGTTCAACGGCCACTCTTATGAGCAAAGCCTCACGCACGGTAAGGAGAAGCTGTGCAGGACAAAAACTCTGCAGTGGCAGCAAATCCTCTGGACAGCAATGGTCTGGCACCAAAACCCCACCTGTCCCCTGCCTGATCCCAAGAAACAGAGTGAGCAAGGGCCGAGCCCAGCCCCTCACCCCCCAGCCAAAATCTCTCAGTATCTCTGGACTTCCCAAGAGAAAGCCTCCCAGTTAAGAGATGGTAGCAAACTGTACCCTTCCCCTTCCTCCTCCTCCCAGCCACATCTTTTGTCTCTTAAGCGTCGTAGTTGTCATTTCTTAGGCAACACACTGGAGAAAATTCCCTGCGAGAAAGAAAAACAAAAAAGGAAAAATCCTATCCTCCAACACACAGAGAAGAGATCTTTCCAGGACATTACAAATAGGTCAGATAATGAAAAATAGCACTGACTACTTTTCCAGAAGTTGAAAAGTGAATAACAAAAAAAAAGTTTAATGTTTTAATGAAGACGTTTTTTCCATGGAACATATTTTAGCCAGCTGAACTCCTCCCATTCCACCCCCACTTGTTTTTGGCAGTCAGCAGTCTGAAGCACTTAGAAAGCAGCAGTGATTTTTTTACAGACAATTTCCCAGCAAGTTACCCTTATAAAAATATTTTGAAGTCAACAAAGAATATTGTAAATTAACCCAAGCAAGCAACCCTCTCCCCGCAATCCCGTGCCTTTTTTAATACCTGCTTCCATGAATTTGATACCCTCAGAATTTGAGATTGGAAGAAACAGCTAATCAAAGCAATGGCAGTAGATGAAAGATATGAGGGCTTTTGAGTTCAGGCAAAACTCCTACAAAGAATTCTCTCATGTGAGCAATTGGCTGTCCTGTTATTCCTATGACAGCCTTTGTGTGGAATTTGATTACAAGGGAAAGGCAATTTTGCAATGAGGAATTTTCTTCCTGTTATCAGAAAACTTTCTCATAGTTCGCTTTTTCTTTTCAAATTTATTCATAGAATGTGGGGGCAAGGTCCCAATTTCAGAGAGAGAAGTAACATTTTTTATTCCTTGGGTTACATTTGTCTTAATTTATAGGGTTATTTTGAAAGTGCAAAAAAGTAGAAAACTTCAGGTATTTGTCAGTTAGGTTCTCTCAATCTACCATATGGCAATGCATAGTTTTAGCTCCCACATGATCTTGTTATCTGTTCTTGGTGGCAGATTGCTACACAGCTGTGCTTTAGTTGTGTAAATTCCAGTAGTGAATCACTTGTCTTTTTTTGCCTTATTTTCTTCAGTAAATACTACTCCATTCTTTTTTTCTCCTATTCAAACCTTAGGTAGCTGAACAGAACTGGATGCTGCTACTTTAAATTAGTGCTTAAAAAATGCTGTACCACAGGAATTATCTACAGTCCTGAGTGAATAAATGAGCAAGACAGGAAAAGAACCATGTCAGCTTTTTAAAATAAATCTCTAATTGCTCAATAAGCCAATTAGAGCCTTGGTGCAATCACAGCAAAAGTGTATCTGATGGGTACATATAACCTTTTGCTTCTTCAGAAATGGGAGGGGAGGGGTTTATTTGCCAAAGCAAATTAGAGTAGATGTAGTTTCACATTTCCACATAGATCCCACTGAAGCAAGTCAGAAACACACTCATTTATTCTTAAGCATTCCTTAATTTGATTTAATCTAAAAGAAACATTTTGTTCCTGTTTGTGTGGTCATGGCAGCATGGAGGCAGTGGGAGGAGAACTGTGGCTGGGATCAAACTCAAGTATTATAAATGCTAAGTATGTAAATAGACTATACTTTTGACTATGAATGTGAAGTTGAAAGGATGCCTATGAGGTTCAGGCTCAAAACAGCGGCTTGGCAGAAAACTAGGTTTAAACTTTTAACTCTGCCATAAACTTCCTGTGTGAAACAGTGTTTCCTTTGAGTTTCTTTTCCCTCACCATGTATGCAAGAAATAATCAGATTTTATTTTAAAAGAGTATTATGAAAAGAAGATCTCTGCTTTATTCAAAAGACTTTGTTATTACATACAGTTAACTTCAGAGGCCACATAACTTTGAAATGGGTAGTCACAAAGCTCAAACCTAAGGGAGATAAAATTGATAGCATATTATTTAGCACTTGAAAAAACATAGCTATATCATACAGATGTTACCAGAGTATAAGGCGTAGTTGGGAGGAACAAGGTTTACAAACTAGAAAGAATGGATTCTAGCTGTCTTCATCTTTGGGATCAGATTAATTTTGAATTAATCCATTGAGTAAGTGACACTGTTGCATGGTAACACTGTTGACTCGTGAGTTAATTGTTTTTCAGATACCATTTTTGTAACAGTAAGCAAGTGAGTATCTGTTTTATGATTTTTTTATTTGTGTCTTTTTTGTTGTCACTGAACCACCATTCTTTTCTTCATACAGAAGTTTGGTTAAATGCCTTAAACTTTTGTAGCAGTACTGGTTGGCATAATGGATGTCACAAAGTGAACTGCCTACAGGTCTATTTATGCAAACCATAAAATATGACTTCGTAAGTGAATAAACTGGCTGGATCTAATAATGCACAGCTTGAGGTACTGTGGTCCATGCTGTGAACATATGTGAACAAACATAGCACCCAGCGGCCACTGCGTCAGTATGGTGTGCACCAGGAATACTATTCCTGGAATAAGTGACTTAAGTTCTTAGAAATCTGTGGTTCTGGGCATATTTTCTCCTTGTGCTACATATAATGTGATATCCAACATCTGTCAGTAGACAGGTCACTTCTTGAGTTTTGTGTCCCGAAACACAGATCTGGGAAAGAAGAGATAATGACTGCTTCAGAAACCTCTGTGGGAAAACACATTTCCAGAAAAACATAAAGAAAATGAAAACAAAGTTTACAGACATCTAAGAAACATTTGGTGCAATGAAAGGAAAAACAAACAAACAAATCATCAGCAGCTGATAAATGAGTCAGAAGTCAGTGACCTCCTATTGCAAAAATAAGGGTGACACTAAGCCAACACTGGCTTGTTTTTGATACATGAGTCTGAGACTTGACCTTGCATTGAAGGGTGAGTAGCTGCACATGTATAGGCTAATGTTCTCTGGGATAGAGCCCTTGCAACCTCATTTATATGGTAATTAAAACAGCAAGTGCCAACAGGCCCTAGTGAAGTCATGACCAAATCATTTAGAGTGATCAAAAAAACTGTGAAGAAAATACTGCAGTTTTTCAAAGGAGGGGGAAAACTTTAGACTATGCAGAAAGTAATGTGTTTTCTATCTTTAATTTGTTGTACAATTACTTACAGTAAAATAGTAAACCAAAATCACTAGTAGAAGAGAAAAAAAATATAAATAGTGGACATCATTTCCACTATAAAAAAGTGAAAATATGCAATACAGTTAATATAAATTGCTATGTGACTTCCCATCTACCCTGTTGCCCGTGAAGAATGACGTTTCATTTTTAATAGTGTATGAAGTGTCGTACTATAAATCTCAAGCAAGGGAATGTTTATTGTTTCCTTCCTAGGAAGGAAACACTAGGAAGTGAAAGCATTTTAGCTATTGAGTTCTACTCTCCCGTTCCAGTTGTTCCATAGATTACATTTTCAGCTGAGGTATACAAAGAGACTCACTGCTGTCTTGTTCTATGACCTGAAGCAGAATGGGCATCCCCAAAATGGACACTTTCTTTATTGCAAGGGCTTCACATCTTCTCTATCAAACACATCTAATACAGCTGCCTTTATGCCAAACACTTGTTTTATTGTTAACCTTGTTTTCCCAAATCACATTTCTTTGTTTAAGCTCATCTACCTGTCTGACAAGGCAATTGCAAACCTTCTGAGGCTGGGATTTGTGTGTCTCTACTGATCTGCATAATGCCTGAGACATTCCATTTGCCACTTTTGACCAGACACTTAGGCACAGCAACTTCATTTAAGAATATAATAGTTAATTCTTCCTCCTGTTTGTTACAGAACAAGAGCAATAGGGATGACTAGTAGCTAACTGTATACTGTACTTCCTTCTATAAATTGGGAGCTTTCTTGTTTTTCTTCAGTTAATTTGTGGTGTGTTCAGTACTTAGTAGTAATGGCCGTGCCAATCTGAATTAGTTATGCAAGTTACACAGTGTGAGCTTGCCTCAGATATTTAATTTTAAGAGAAAGTCAGCTATTCTTTGATACATGACCTTTTTTCTCTAGTCTTATAGATATATTCTTGCTGATCATCGTTCTTGAAGTATGGACCTAATAACTGTGTTTTCAGAAACCTGGAAGACATTAGCATCACATGAGGTGTTCTTTTATTCTGACTAAGCATGAATATAATTGCACACGTGGCTCTGTGAAGCTTGAGTGCAAAAGAATGGCTTTCCTCTCTAATATAGATTTTCCAGTTAGGCTTACGGTTCGTTAAATGTTGGTATCAGTCCTCCTCTTATTCTAAAATCTGGTAGAGTGTTTCCCTTTTACTTCAATAGTTTCTTCCTTTGTCTATTCTTTGAGAATTGAATTTTCTTTTCAAACCCATAGTTTAAAAACCAAGTAGTTCTTTTAGCAACCCTGGCATTGTGTTATCTATACCTGTTGATCTGTTTCTACATGTAAATGTATTGTAGCACTTGCTTTTTAATAAAGAATCATTTTATTAGATAATCAATCCTTCCAATAGTTATTTTTTGACATTGCCTGGCTGCCAAACCCTCACGCAGCTGTTATTTTTTGTGCATCCTCCTTAACTGTACAGCAGGGCGAAACGACGAAAAATATTGTGGGTCAAGGCAAAGACAAGGAGGTCACATAATCACTAATTACTCTCATGGGCAAAACAGACTTGACTTGGGGAAAGTTAATTCAACCTGTTTCTTCCTTCTTCCCTCACCACCCCCCTGCTGGGCAGTGCTCTGCCTGTTCTCCTCTGTGCTTCCCCTGTGGAGGTCAAGACTGGGGAGCTGAGAGGCATTGGGGCCGCTGGAGCTATGTGGAACCAGTCGTGTTTGGTCTGGGGTAGCCTGGGCCTCACCTCGCCTCGCCTCACCTCGCCTCGCCTCTCCCAGAGAGCACACCTGGGCACTTGCACCAGTGTATTTGGTAAAATACTGCCAGCAGAATTGTGTGTCTATTTCCTCTTAAATAGTAAAAAGCAGAACTGAGTGCATATTTGTAATGTAAATGACAATTTAGCAGAACTGAGTGTATATTTTTAATGTAAATGACAGTTTAGCATGGATATTATCTGACTTGGCTCAATCAAAGCTAACTCTAAATGTTAGAAAAAAGCACAACTGTGGCAAATTAACTTGTATGTGATGTGAATTAGCATTGGTACTCATGCTGACTTCTCTAAAGTTGTATCGTTTAATTCTTATTGTCCTCAGTACAGACCTGAGACAGTGAGTACAGAATAACTGTATTGTATCTGATTGTTTTCTTTCTTGCTATGAAATCTTGACAAGATGCTGAAATAAGAGACAAAGAGGTTAAAGGAAGCTGAGCCTTAGTGCTCCATCTCGATTTGAAGAGGAGCTAGGCATCAGGCTGTATTTGAAGGCCAGGTTAAGTAGATTGGAGTACATACTCCTTCCTGAAGCCACAGAGTAATGAAGTACATATTTCTTGCTTGCCACTGAGAAAATTTCCTATGTTATTTTTAATTTCCTTTTACCCATGGGTAAATACCTGTTTTATAATGAACAGACTCATAGCACATGGCTTCAGTAATGCCAAAGAACTACTTAAGTTCCTACTTATAGTAGATTGATATCTGCTCTGTTTCCCTGGGGTATGCTGATGACTCTGACTGCAAAAAACTATGGATATCTGGAGAAAAAAGAATATTTCCACGTGATTGCAGCTTTATAGACATAACAATGCCACATATTTAAAACTTGTTCTGCAGCGACACACTCTTCACTGCAAGGTTATAAAAGCCCAACTCTACCTGACAGAAGAAAGCAACACAGTCATTAATAGGCTTTGAAGGTCAGGGAAAATGCTTAATGGCAGATTAATGTCATTGTTAGATTGAGTCTGCAATTATTTTAGGTTGTCAGTAATAAGAGCCTTTGTCCATAAGTCTCTGTGCACTGTTGTGCACACTCTATGCACTGGAGGTCAAGTGCAACACTAAGCATGGAAATACCAAGGACCAGAGACCAATCACTTATGGAACCTGGACATGCTTCCATCTTTTGCTGGTAATTTGATGAGGAGCAGGGGGTGGGGAGTTTGCAAAGCAAGATAACTGTGGCTGAAAACACGCATTTTGGTCACATCAGAAGAGAGCTGGCATGTAGCATTGAGATAAATCTAGTACATGAAAATCTCATTCAAGCTATCAGGATCAGTAAACGTCCTGTCTCTTGCATTTCAAATCTGAGTTGAAATTTGGAATGTACAGAATAAACCTAGAAAGCCGAAAAATATTAGGTGGAAAAAAGATTTCTAAAACTGCAAGGTCATTTTGTTTGTGCTAGCTTCAACAGATGTCAAACTACAAAGCAACTATTATTATAGTGGTAATCAGTTAATCTTTAAAGTATCTTGGAAGCTAAATAATTCCGTACTAGAGAAAGGTATTCAGAAAAATAAGCTTTGGACCTCTGTCTGTTCTGTGTGTATTCCTTTGGGCTTTCTCCAGTGAAGCAGCATCATTCAGTAGAATTGCAAGTCATGAGGCAGATAGTGGAACATTAATCATACTGAAAGGAGATGGAAAAATTCACCCATCATTTCTATAAAGGTCTTGATTGACTTTCTGGCCAGTGGAAAGTCTCTGTGCTTCCATTGCTTTTCTTCTGCTCTTCTTCACAAGTTGTTTAGTTATACATAGTCACTAGTGGACGTGCAACAAAAAATCAATTTTCACATAGTTATTTTATTGACATTGGCACAATGTTGTTTGGCACAAGATGTTTTTCTTATTTAATATGAGACATCATGAGGTCCAGCATTCTGACCTCTGATATGACTGAAATTCCCAGGCAGGACTGAGTTGCTGAGAGATATACAATCAAGAAATATTAGACTAAAATGAGTGATTTATCAGAACACTGGACAAAATATTTATGTTTTCCAGTGAGTATACTTGATGTAAAGTTGTTATTTTGTGAGTTTTTAGAAGTTACGTGACTTGCCCAGGGTTTACTGGGGGGTTGAAAATAGTCATCACTTTCAGTCCTAATCAAGTACCTTAACCAAGACATCAATCCTTGTCTTTAATATACTATTGAAACAGGGAATATGAATGACAAGTCACTGGACATTTTTTGTGACTTATAGACTTGTTGTAAAATGCTATTAAGTTGGAATCTATTTTTTTCTGTCTAATTTGTAACTCTTACCATTTGTGTTAGCTCTAATCTCAGACTAGACTTATTTTGATGTAGCTTTATTTAATTTATGTTCAGGCAAATTTAACTGAAATAAATGTAAATGAAAGGAGGATTTGGTTCTGGTGTAAGTGGCTTGCTTGAGGAAGAAGGGAGTGTAAGTTGCTCTAGCAGTTGTTTGTAGATTGTTCCTCTGAGGCAGAGTGGGGAGATGAGCTGAACACAATTCTTGGGCTTTTACATTAAAATTCCTTTATCGAAAGGAAATGAGGGAGTAAAAATGATTACTCAGTCTTTTGCCATTCTCTTTGAACAGAGCTAACCTTTCTCTGCCAGATACAGCTTATCTCTTAAAGGTCATAAAAATACTTAGGAGCATTTCTTCCGTTTCCCTTTGGAATGACCTTGCACAAACTGGCAAACATTTAAAAATATGCTGTGAGAAGACATCCCAAGTATTGTCATAAAATCTTAACTTCTCTGTCTGAAATATTATGGTTCTAAAAGGTACTGTGCTAATTTTTTGCACAGTTATATTTTTCATATGTATAAAATCTAAAATAATTGCCAAATGATGCCACTTCCTTTCAGTTTAACTTTCACAGATGAATTTTTGGGGCAATTGACCTCAGAGAAATGGGCCTTTAATGCTTGATGTTCAATTGGTGGTAGAAAGCTTTTAAAAAGAGAAGTTGTTATTCCTTGCAAAAGATATACTATTTTTTCTTGTAAATGAAAAATACAAAATTAGCTGTTTACGTACTTATTTATCATTTCTTCTAAGAGATAGACTGTAATTCAATCACTACCTTATAATAACTGTTGGTAAAGTCCAGGAAACTTTTGCTTTTATGTAGATGAAGAGAAGGAAAAGTCTTAGAGAGTAATTATCTCCAGTACTTCAAATTGCCCCTGAGGAGAATACAACTCTGGTCTGAACAAATACAGCACAGCCTTTTTTGAAGACTTTAATTTAGTCACATAAATTTGATAGTTTAAATGTTACCTGCAGATTGTAAACACGAGAAATATAATGACAACTTTGTGTGGATTGCTTCATTAGGAAACTTAATTCAAACTCTTCTAAGAAACCTTCCCTACGAAACACAATATAATTTTTTTATTATTATGAGATACTAGACGAATCTTTTATCAAATCCCGTCTCATATGGCAATTCATACAGTTTTTAAAGGATTCAGTGCAGGTTACAGTGTGGACAGGAGTCTCTTTTTTATTTCCGGCAACATTGCTTTTTTATAACTTCAGTCATTTGACTTCTCACTCTTTACTAGCCTTATATATTCAAATAATAAATCCACCAAATTGTCTATGATTTTTTACCTTGTCTATCCTAATAACATGTCCATAATGGATTGGAGGCTTTGGGTATTCATATACCTTATAGTTGCATTTCTACAAGAATAGCATTTAGAACTTGTGTTCCAGTTTAAATTGAGTCTTTTATTTTAGGTACTTCTTCAGTTGAATATTCTGTAAGCCAGCTTAGGAAAAGAGATGCACAGAGATATCAGTGATACTATTAACTGAGATAAAGATGGGCCTGAGTAAATGCTTTCCAGTTGGCAGTTGATTGTACTCACACAGTCAGACTCTGACATTAGGTTTCAACATGATTGAGCAATTGAAGTGTGCAGAAGAAATGAAGAGCTGCATTTTATATTCCATAGTTATTATAAACACTTACTAGCCAGGAGAACAGATTTCATACCATCTTTAAAAATGGACATTAAATTAAGTATTTTGTAAGAAATTAGAATGTTAATGCACAGTAAGTCCAGGAAATATTTTCTTTGTGTTGGGGTAGTGAATGAAAGGGACAGAAAGATGTTTACGATGTTTACTAGGAATAACTGTGAGAAAGCTATGCCAAAGTCCTTGTGTTGCCATCTTTACTTGGCAACATGATAGTTAAGGTGAAGCAGCCCAAAAATCGTGGTGTGTTGGGAGCGATTTACTCATTATTGTTAACTAATTGCTTTATGTTTCCAGTCTTCCTGGTTTATGCATATTTATATAATTTCAGTGGCTTGTTCTGTTTGTGGACTGTACTGCAAGAATTAATACTAGACCAGCTGACTTTTGATAGCAACCTTCTTACATGTTAAAATTTGAACTCTAAAATTGGAAAGTTTTTGAACTCCATAAGTATTAAAGATAGTGCCAGTTAAGCAAATCATGCTTAGATGTAACAGACTTTTAGGGAGTCATGTAAAAAGTAAAACAAACAGAAACATTTTTCCCCTCAGTGAACACATCTTTTTAAGCCAGTGATAGAGCTAAAATTATGGAAGTCTTTACAATTTTGCTGAGGCCACTCTTGGTGAAATGAGGACTAATCTAGTTAAATTTGTAATTAAAAACCTTGAACAAAAATCTAACCCTCAGAGCTAGTAACCACAAGACTTACTTGTGGTGCACGTAACCACAGAAAATATTCATCCCCACCCCCCATAGAAAAATTTAAAATCCCTTTATAATTAGGGCATCATTCCTATCTCTTGGCTTTGGTTTCTTTTTGCTTTGATCTCCTATGTTTCAAGAAGGATGTAGCCCTACCTTGATGATAACATTTCTGAGAAGAGCAAGACCACAGGTTTATCAAGGCATTCACAGAAGGAGTGAAAAATAGTCTTAATATATGCCAAGACTTTGTGCAAAGAGAAAGGAATTTTAAGACCCTGGTGAACTGGAACTACCTCTAAAAGAACATAACTACAGCAAGGAAGATTCACATTAAATATCTGGGAAAACTTGAAAATGGAAATGATAGTGAGCAGTAAACTGGACTAAGATCTATAATCTAACATAAAACTCCATATTTATTTTCTCAAAATGTCTGCAAGAAGCTCAGGTTCAAAAATTTACTCTTAACATATGGCTTTCCACTGCTGCTGAGGTGCAATTCCTATGTATTCTCCTCTGTCTAAGTGGGGATAACCAGCAGTCTTTATTGTCCTACTGTTTCCTTTCTATTTTTAGTTCTTTATTAATTTCCCTCCTTTCTATTTTTAGGTTTTTTTATTTATTTCCCAAGAAATAAAGGGAAAGGTACCTTTAGAATAAGACATCTCTACTTTCTTCTGCACTATATCCTCCCCTTTCCACATCTCTTCTTCTGTAAGAACACCTGCAATTTTTATAAACCTATGAAAATAATTTCTGAAATGTAGTCAAATCCCATCTTCCACACATGCATATTTGTCAAATATAAGGACAGCTAAATCTAATATATTACAGAACTGGGAATAATATATATGTAATTGCTTTAAGGAATTTTCTCTTGCAAGCACTGCCTCTTCAGACTCCCTTGCACTTTTTGTCAGCCAAGGAGCCATTACCACTTTTTCTGAATGATTTTCCCCTCCAGACCTTGACACCTCTATCATTTCCCCATCTCCAGACTCAAAAGAATTATACCTCCATCTTTCTTCCTCACCAATTTCCTTCTAATCTTATATTTTTCCTCTACTTGCATTTCTGCTGAAGTGGGAATGCATCTGGCAGAAACAACTTGCTGTGTGGCCTAATGGCAGAGCCAGTCTGTGAATTGTACCTTAGGTTTCTGTAATAGCAACTGTCTAGTTTTGAAAAAGGTTGAAGTTAAGGCATTTCTCACATCTTTGCAGGAGCTTGTTCTGCCTATGTCCATGGAAGTTGTAATTTTATCTTTCTTTCCACTGTCTCTGGAAATCTTTCCCGTCTTTGCCCCATATGGCCTCTATCTGCAGCTATGTGTTGCATTTCTCTGATAGGTATGATAGAAGGTGCCAAAACCCCTCATATGTCTGGTACAGTGCACAGTGTAAGGCAGAGGTGGCAACTTGATTTAAGTAGCTAAACATACATGTCAACATGATATATTACTAGGCTCATTAGCCTTGATTTTAATGATTAACTCAATAGTCATTTACTTGGATATTCCAGGATGGTGTCATGTTCTCGCCTGTGCTTTTTAAGGCACTTAATATCTTTGCAGCTTCTTTGCTGCAGAGAAGAGAGATTGTACAATAGCAAGGGATTGGGATATCTTGCTTCATTATTTGTGAGATCATTTTGTGTGATAAAGAGGCTACTGTGAATGTCAAGCATCAGAATAGGCTCCCTAGGCAAGTGGTTGAGTCACCATCCCTGGAGGTATTTAGAAGATATGTAGATGTGACACTTAGGGACATTATTTAATGGTGTATTTGGCACTGGTAGGTTAAAGATTGCACTCAATGATCTTACGGGTCTTTTCCAACCTAAGTATTTCTAAGAGTCTTTATATGACTGCACATTTTTTGAGAAGCATGCCATTTTCTGTAGAGGAAGGAGTGACTGAGAATTTTAGTTACTTCAAGCTTTTATTTTTTTCTAGTTTCTGAGGGCAAATATGTCTACATAATTTAACAGTATCTTCAAAAGATAATAATCCCCAGTCTGAAGGCAAAATTGAATAATTTTTTCCTCGATCTCCTCTGGCTCATCTATTAGCAAGTGTTTATGGAAGTCTTGGCATCAAATTATAGTATTACAAATGGGGCCTAAACACCAGGTCAAATCAAAAGTCATGGAATGGGATTTACATGTCTACAATTAAATGTTTTTGCAAATAATTGTAAAATTGTGACATCAGTATCATAGAAGTGTGAGAACACTATTTAAGGAAGTGGCAAATGTTGCTGTTATTGTGCAAAACTACACAGCAGCAGAGACAAAGCACTGCAAAAATATAATCACATCAGGACACAATATAATCCATTGGGACACAGTAACTATCATAATTGAGAAATATACTTGTATACTTTTTTTCATACACATTTTCAGGTTGTTTAGTTATAAAAGAAGGAAGAAAACAATGGTGACTTTAGCTTTGTTAATGACACATAATAATATTCCATTTTAAATAAGATGTCTTTTTTAAAACAGTTTGACGACATACCTGTTCCTGCTGAAGTCTTTGATTATTGTATTCATAGGAAAAAAGCTTAACTAAATAAATATATTTGATAGTTGTCTCATACAATATATCTTGCAATTAATACCATAACGCAGCTTACATAGATGCCTATAAAAAATGTCTGCAAACATCCTGAAAAATATTCAAATCATACTAAACTTTTAATGGTATTAAAAACAATAATTCAGGTGCGTTTCCACCATTCAGAGTATAGTGGGTTGATCCTGACTGGATGCCACGTGTCCATCAAAGCTGCTCTACCACTTCTCTCCACAACTAGATAGGAGAGAGAAAATAGTGCAAAAGGTTCATGTGTTGAACACAGGGAGAGATCACTCACCAAATACCGTTACTGGCAAAACAGACTGAATGTGGGGGTATTGACTGAATTTATTTCCAACAAAATCAGAGCAGATAGTAGGTAAAGTAAATCTTAAAACTACCTTCCCCCTACCCCTCCCTCCTTAACAGACTCTCCCTCCTCCTCCCCAGTGGCATAGTGTCCTGGGTTGCAGTATATTCTATCACCATCTTCATGAGCTGTAAAACCAGGTGAGGCAGTGTTTCTTTGCCTCCTCCCTCCGGACTATTTTCTGTTAATTGGCCCATCTGTGCCTGGCCCAACAACTCATAGATAACGGGCTCTGGACTATCTCCTGTTAATGGGCCCATCAGTGCCTCACCACCCCATTGTGAGATGCTCTGCCTGGGAGGAGGCACTGAACATTTCCCATCTGGATATAATCAGAGGTTTTTCAGGCACAAAGTAGCTTTCTCTGCTGGACTTCCAGAGGACAAGAAGCTACATCACTGGACCTTCAGGCGAGGACTAGACCCTTTTCCACAGGACCACTGTTTCACCAGAACTATCGCACCCACCCTGCTCACTGGGAGCTACCAGCACTGCTGCCAGCTGTGACCAGCACTGTTCCAGGAGCGGAAGCTGCCGGCTGTGACCAGCACTGCTCCAGGAGGGGAAGCTGCCTGGCAGCCGAGAAGGCTGCACTGGGTGACTGTGCTGTTATAACTGCCATAGTCATTGTTGTTCATTGTTTTGTTTTATATATATGTATAAATTAGTAAAGAACTGTTATCCCTATTTCTCATATCCTTGCCTGAAAGCCCCTTAATTTCAAAATTATAATAACCAGGGGGGAAGGGGGTTGCATTTCCCACTTCAGAGGGGGTTTCTTGCTCACTTAAACAGACGCCTGTCTTTCAAATCAAGACACATAGGGAGATAGGGAATGGGGGTTATCATCAGTTCATCACAGTTGTTCCTGCTGCTGCTCAGGGAGAAGAGTCCTTCCTCTGCTCCAGCATGGGTTGTCTTTCACAGGAGAGAGCTCTCCTTGAACTTCTCCAATGTGAATCCATCCCATGGGCACTACTGCTTCACAAACTCCTCCAGCATGGGTCACTTTTCCATGGGGTGCAGTCCTTCAGGCAGAGCCTGCTCCAGCATGAGGCCCCCACAGGGCCACAGGTCATACCAGGAAACCTGCTCTAGTGTGGGCTCCTCTCTCCACAGGTCTGCAGGTTGCTGCCAGAAGCCTGCTCCAGCACAGGGCTCCTATGGGTTCACAGCCTCTTTTAGTTATCTACCTGCTCCAGCGTGGGTCTCCTCCATGGGCTGCAGGTGTATCTCTGCACTTTCATTGACCTCCATGAGCTGCAGAGGCACAGCTGCTTCACCATGGTCTTCACCACAGACTGCAGAGGAATCTCAATTCCAGCACCTGGAGCACCTCCTACCCCTCTTTCTCCAGTGACCTTGGTGTCTGCAGAGTTGACCCTCAAATATTCTCACTCCTCTCTTCTCTGGCTCCAATTACATCTGCACAATAACTTTTTTTCTTCTTCTTAAATGTGTTATCACAGAGGTGTTTCTACCATTTCTGATTGGCCCAGCCTTGGCCAGTGGTGCTCTATCTTGGAGCTGGCTTGCATCAGCTATGCAGGACATGGAGGAAACTTCTAGCAGCTTCTCAGAGGTCCAAAGACACAATTGGAGTCCCACCCCTGCCACTAAAACTTGGCCATGCAAAAAGTTTTATGTGGGAAAACTCACGGGTTGAGGTAAAGTCAGTTTAATAGGGAAAGCAAAAGCAGCACATACAAGTGAAGTAAAACAAGGAATTAATTCATCACTTCACATGAGCAGGCAGGTGTTCAGCCATCCCCAGGAGAACAGAGCCCCATCATGTGTAATTGTGACTTGGGAAAACAAATGCCATCATTCCAAATGTCTCTCTAATTCCTCTTTCTTCCCCCCAGTTTATATACTGAGCATGCCACCATATGGTATGAAATGTCCTTTTGGTCAGTTGGTGTCAGCTGTCCTGGATGTGCCCCCTCCCAACTTTTTGTGCACTCCCAGCCCCCTTGCTGGTAAGGTGGTACAAGAAGCAGAAAAGGCCTTGGCTCAGAAAGCCCTCAGAAAGCCCTGCTCAGCAATAACAAAAACATCTCTATACTGTTTCAGCACAAATCCAAAGCATAGCTCCATACCAGCCACTGTGAAGAAAATTAACTCAACCTCAGCCAAACCCATCTGTTGTTGAGCACTACTTGCACAGTGTCAAGGCCTTTCTTTTGGATGTGATCATCCAACCAATTCCTCATCCACCAGAATCTATCCATCAAGTCCCTCTCTCACCAATTTAGAAAGAAGAATGTTGTGGGGAACCATGTCAAAGGCCTTACAGAGGGCTATTATTTAAGTATCTCCTTTCCTTTTTATAAAATCACATTATTAAAAACACTCTCATTATTATTTAAAACCACTGTTTTCTTCTATAAGAAAAAGAAATAAGCACTGTAACATGAAAGTATTTCTAAATGTCTGTATCAGTTGGCTTAAGGTAGGAGTAAGACTGAACTGATCCTGTTTAGAAGGAAACTGTTCTGTGATTGTAACTTATTTAATTTCAGCACATCTTTCTACTGAGAAATGCAAAGTACAGAAAGAAGACCTTATACAGCTTTATATTTCAAATTAGTAAGAGAATAATTTTCTTTTTTTTTGAAAGTAGAATTACAGTCAGCATCTTCAATATAATTTACTGTTTGTCTCTTAATATGAATTGCATCCCTGTACAGTACTTTGGTAGAGATGCTCCCAGCTGCAGAGCTAAAGCTAGTAGTTAGATTACTGCCACATTATATATAATTGCAGGAGTAGACTTCTTGACTGCACCACATATGGGAGACGGATTAATCAAAATCGATGCTCCCTCTTAGAAGCTATGTTTTTCCAGACATTCCCCTTTTGTATCATAGCTATTTACTTTGGACCTGAACACAAAAATGTTGCAGTTGAAGCACAG
>VZRR01011978.1:0-15216 GCA_013398015.1 Oreocharis arfaki | reverse complement strand
GATGGAGATTTGGGAACAGGGATTTTTCCGTGTGATCCAAGGAAGAACTCAGGCCTTGGGGGGTTCTTCCAGAAGATTCCACCCTGGATTCGTGGCTGGGCCGGATTCTCCTGGAGGCTCCAGGACCAAATTTTCCAAAGCTCCTCTCTGAATCTTCCTTGGAAAAGCCAAGCTGGAGGGGAGCAGTTATCCCTGGGAATGGGACAAATCCTGCTAAAAGTGGGGAAAATCCATGGAGAAACCCCTTGAGCCGGGATGGGCTCCGACTTAGGGTGGGAGATGTTCCCACTCCTGGCCTGGAGAAAAGGAGCCAAAATTGTGGGAATTCCTGGATGACGATCCAGCCCCTGAGGATCTGAGCTGGGAATGGTGGGAGCTTCCCTTTGCTCCAAACTTTGGGAATTCTGCCCTTCCTGGATCCACCTCTCCGGGAATTCCCTCTTTTCCCACCTCCATTTGGAGCTCCCGGCTCCTGGAATGAGGTTTTGGTTTCTCTCCTTCCCTGAGGCCTGGAAGGGAATTTGGTTCTCCAAATGTTTGGAATTTTGGAGGAATTTTTGGGAAGGACAACTCCCAGGGTGACTTCAACAGGAGGAGCTGAGTGGGAAAAATCCATGTGAGGGATTTTTCCCGGGAAAAGGATCAGGGCATGGGACTGGGAGACTTTTCCAGCTCCTGAGCAGATCCTGGGGGGTTTTCCAGAGTTTATTTCCCAACAAATTTATTTCCCCACAAAAGGATTTGTTGGGAAGGGACGATGGCCTTGGAGGAGGCAAATCCATGGAATTTTCATGGTGGTTTTATCAGGAAAAACAGGAAAGAGAAGGCAGTGCCTGGGAAAAAAGAAGGAATTTCCTGGATTATCCCGTTAAAAGCAAATCCCACTTTTTTAGCTGCCTCGGGAGGAGCAGAGGGGGGAATTTTCCTGCATGGAAATTGTATTTCCAAGGGAAATTTCCATCGAAATATCCCTGGGGAAGGAGGGAGCTGAGCCAGGAACATCCCACAGGGCCTGGAGGCCTCGAACTCCCAAAAGTTTCCCAAATTTATGGAAAATGCAGGTTGTGAGGAGCATCCCCACAGGGCTCCGTCATCCCTCGGATTCCGGAGGATCAGGACCCCTTCCCACCTCTCCTCACCTCTCCCGGGAGCTGAATTTCCGGGAGTGAATCATTGTTTGGAGCTCGTTAAAGTTCCGTCTCCAGCAGCTGGAAAAAATCCAGGATTTGGGGTCTTTTCATCCCAGGAAGCTTGAAAACAACAAAAAAATCCCAAATCCCGGAAGTTTTTCCTGGCCTGGGAAATTCCGTTTGCTGCTTCCAGCACCAGAATTCCATGGAGGAGTCGGACATGGATGAGCTGAGGGGCAAAAGGGACTTTTCCGATGGCTTTGTCTCCTTTTTTCCCGATCTTTAGGACTCAATTTGCGTTTTCCAGGCTGCGGAAGGAGGAGAATCTCCCAGGGAAATTCCCAATCTCCCTAAAATCCTACGGCAAATCCTTCCTCTGCCACGACGCTGATCTGGGGGGATTTTATGGGAATTCTCTTCCCTAGAATCCCATTTTGGGAGGTGATTTTCACTCCTTCCAGCAGCTCAAATCCAGAAAGTTTTCCCAAGGAGGCCGAATATTGGAAAACTCCATCCGATGGGAAAAGAAAAGCCGGGAACACGGAATTTGGAATTGTTGTTTTGCCTTTTTTTTGGCCGTTTTCCCACCTTTCCCGAGGGGATTTGCATATCCCTGGATTTGCACAAAGCTCTCCGTGTTTCATCTTCCCGGGAATTAATGAACTCCGCCTGGAGCTTTGGATGCCGATGGAATGTCAGGAAAGCTCCTCGGGATGAACCGGATTGGGGCTACTTTGGAAATTCCCAAAAATCACTCGGGCCAAACCCAAAGATCCAATTCCACCGGCGTGGAATTAAACTTGGATTTCGCTGCTTTCCCTCCGAAGGAAGAGGGGGGAAAAAAAGGTGCTGGAAGAGGAAAAATAATCCCAAATCCTCCAAATTTTCCTGGAATCTTTTTATTTTGCATCTCCTGCCTCTTTTCCAAAGGGATTTTTGCACCTACCTGGACACGTGGGCAGCGCGTTCCTGGTTGGAAGGACAAAAAAATCCAGGGAAAATGGGAAGGGAGCCTGGATCCACGCACAAGCTCCGGGAATTTCCCCCGACGTTGTGTCCCGACATAAAACCCGCCTTTATCCCAAGGATCTGAGTTAAAAAGGAGCTGCTCCTCCTTTTTCCTGCATCCAGAACCGGGATCTGATCCCACTGCTGAGGCTGCAGCAGCTGGAAAAGGCTGGAAAAGGCCCAGGGAATGGTTCATTCCCTCCAGGTGGGTTTTGTTGCTTCCCCGGGATTTTTTTGCCGCTCGGATCACGGCTCTGGAGCGGCTCCTTGGCTTCCTGATCCACGGGGAAGTTTCTGGGATGGTTTTGGAGAGGCTGGGAAGGTCTGGGAGTTGCAGGGGGGTGGGTTAAGGGATGGCCAGGAGCTCTCCAGAGGAATTCTGAGGGATCAAGCGGGATTTTCCAGGTGGTTTCAGGTGCAAAACAGAGCCGGAAAAACAGCCCAAGGTGGGACTTTTTCCTTGTTTTTCCAGAGGCAAACCCATCCTGATTTTCAACCCCCTTGCAGAGCTGGAAGACACTGGAAGTTTTCCAGGCTTTTCCAACATTTTTTCTCCTTCCCAGGGATGTTGGGATGCAATCCCACCCTTGCAGTGGGCAGGGATGGGGATTCCCCGTGGATACCGGGATACAGCGGTTGCTCCTGCTCCGAAAAGCGATGGATTTCACCCCAAAGGGATGTGGATGGCGGGAAAACCTCCTGGAGAGGATGGAGGGAATCATGGAGGCTTTTCCAGGATTTAGGCCGGGTCGGATGAGGCTTGGAGCAACCCGGGATAGCGGAAGGTGTCCCTGCCCATGGGATGAGCTCTGAGATCCTTTCCAACCAAACCATTCCATGATTCCAGGATTCGATCCCTCAGTGGCATCTCCGATTCCTCCCGCTGTAAAAATCCATAATTAATGAACCCGGGCCTAATTCCAGCTGGGAACACCACGAGGGGTTTTCCGTGCTGCTTTTCCAGAGGGTTTTGTCGGCTCCTTCCCAACCTGGCCGATCCCATCTCCCGGCACATCCAGAGGGCGCTGGATGAGGCTCAGCCGTGGCCATTTCAGGGCTGGATCATTATCCAATTACCAAATTATCCCGATCCAGCTTTTTCTCTCTCTCCATCCCTTTTCCTTTGTCGGGGTTGCTTAGGAACGGCCACGGACATCGGAGGCTGCGGCCGGGAGAGTTTCAAGATTCCCTGGCTGGATGCACCAGGAATTCCCTCCTGGAAAAGGGCTGGGAGTGCTCTCTTGGTGTTCCTAAATCCATGGATTCGCATCCCTGAGCTACAAATCCCTATGGAACGCCATCCAAAATCCCTCTTTATTTCCAAATTCCACGAGGATTTGGGGTTTATGTGCTTTAAATCCCAGATTTTTCCTGGTCAGCTCTGCTTTCCAAGGCCTTTCTCCAAAGGGTGTTCAGGAATTTTCTGGTTCGGAGCCTGGAACGCCGCCGGCAAAATCCTTCAGCCCTAAAACCTCTCCCCGCCCCCACTCCTGCACGGGAATAATTTCATGGAATTCAATTAGGCTGACCTGACATTTCCAAGGAAACGCCGGGGCTCCGTTCCCGGAATGTTTTGGCCCCGGCAAAGCCTCCGGGATGGAAAATCAATAGTGAACGTTTAAGGCCGGGGGGGGATTAAAGAAAATTCCAGTTCCCAGTTTTCCCGAGCTCCGATGGGAATTTGAGCGGCTTTTAATCCGCTGAGCTCGACCTTAGGCCGGCTTAAAGATTGGATTTCACTTCCCAGCTCTTCCAAACCGGGATTAAGGCGCTTGGATCCCTCAGGAGCTGCTGCTTTGGGTTGGGAATGTGGATTTCGGCCGAGGGTTTGGAGCCAAATCGTTCCCTTGGGAGGCTCTTCCCAGCTCCTTTGGATGCACCCGGAGCAGGAGCTCGGAGGCCAAATCCTTACCCAGCCTTGGCTTTGGGATTTGGAGGAAAAGCTGCCGAGAAATTCCAAAGCCGAGGAGGTGAGGTCTGGTTTTAAGGGATGGCACTGGGCGGGAAAAGGAAAATGGAGGAGTTGTCCCATTTTTCTGGGAATAACAGGACAGGAAGGGAATTTCCTCAGGTCCATTCCTCCCCTCCTGCTGCCTCCAGCCCCTGTGGATTCCCAGCTCCAAGAGTGATTTTCATGGAATTTCTGCTGTTTGGTGTCTCCTCAGATGTGGCGACAAATTCCCGCCCCTGCCAGAGGATCTGCAGGGAGAATGAGGGATTTGTTCCTCTTGGATTTGGGAAAAAATCCCACTTTGAGTGATTAATGAACACTTTATTATGGAAAAGGTCGTTATCCTTCATGGAATGAAAGGAAGAGGATTTTTAATAAGGATATGTAGGAATAGGACAAAGTGGGAATGGCTTCCCACTGCCAGAGGGCAGGGAAAAATGGGATAAATGGGATATTGGGAAGGAATTCCTGGCTGGGAGGGTGGGGAGGCGGTGGAATAGAATTCCCAGAGAAGCTGTGGCTGCCCCTGGATCTCTGGAAGTGTCCAAGGCCAGGCTGGAGCAACCTGGGATAGTGGGAAGTGTCCCTGCCCGTGGATGGAGTGGAATTGGAAAATCCTTAAGTTCCTTTCCAACCCAAACCATTCCATGATTTTGTTTTCCAACCAGGGAACCTGTGGCTCCTCCACGTCTCTGTTTCCTTGATTATTTTTTCCAGTTTAATTTGGGAATGACGGTTCTTCCTGATTATTACAAATCCTTTACTTCCCTGGATGCTCCCAACTCCCCCGGGGCTGGAATTCCACTCATTCCAAATGTTTCCTGGGATGTTGAAAGCCGAGGCTGCAGCATCCCAAGATCCGCATCCTTCAGCCTTTCTGGGAAAACGCTCACTGGGAAACCAGGAAAATGGGAAAATTCTGGGATATTTCTCAGAAATCCGCTTGTTCCAAGCCCTGTGGAAAAGCCCAATCCCTCCTTTCCGGGTGACGCCGCTTTTCCCACCGGGAACATTTTGCTTTTTCTCCCAGGGAATGTTTTTCTTCCCAGGAGCCAAAACTGGAATGTTTTTCCTGCTCAAAGACATCTCAGGACAGACCAGGATTTCGGGAGGAGAAGCTGGGAATGTCCCTTTGGAAATGGCACTTGGCTCCTTGCCAACACGCACAAAATTCCGTGGGTTTTCATTTTTTTTACAGGATGAAAAGGAAGAAAAATCCCCAAATCCCTGCTCCTCCCTCCTCAGTGCCTGGGATTTGTGAGTGAGGAGAATCCTGGGATTTGTGAGTGAGGAGAATCCTGGGATATGCTGGGTGAGGAGAATCCTTTTCCTACCTGTGCTACCAGGAGCAAAGAGCCAACCCCGAATCCAGGGAAATCTGAAACCTGGGAAATCTGAAACCTGGGAAATTGGAGCTCAATTTTACCAAATTACCCTGAAAGTTTTTAAGAACTCCCTGTTTTTCCATTGGAAGTGCTGTAATCTTTCCCAGGGATTGTCCCATGGAGCAGATTCTGTTGGATAAAACCCCTCTCAGCTGTGTCCGTGTCTCCATGAGACCAAAATCCAGGGATTTAGGAGATCCCTCTTACTGGATTTCCACACCTTTTACTGGATTTCCACAGGTTGCAGCTCCAAACTCCTCGAGGAATTGGAAGTGGCATTTTTTAGGGAGAAGCCTGGCTTGGATCCCTGTTTTCTTCTTGGACATTTTGGGATGGCTCCTCTTAACCTGCCCAGGGAATTCCTGAGTGGAGGAGAAGGTGGGAATTCCTAAACCGTGAGGAATTTAGGGCCAGGCTGGAAGGGATGGGGCTCATCCTGCCCACCTGATCCAGGTGGGAAATAAATATTCCCACCTTTCTCTGCCATTCCCAAGGTTTTCTTCTTCCAGGCGAACGACCCAGAATTCCACAGAACTGAGACACTTTTATTTTACAAAAATAAACTCGGGAACTTTTGCCCCCTGGTTTGGCTCAGGAATTCTGCCCTTCCCATCCTCCTTCTCCTGAGCATCCAGAGGTTTCCCTCTCCTCATCCCGTAACGTCCATAATTCCAGTTTTCCAACGTCTTTTTTTCCAGCGTCTCCTGCCTCTCTCTCCATGTTTTTCTTGTCCAGTCTCGGAGGTGTCGGAGTCGCTCCTCAAAATCATCTCCCTCTGCCTGGTTTTGGGAAAAAGAGGGAAGAGAAAACAATGGGAATTTCAGAAGTTGGCTGCAGTTTGGGCTCCCGCTTGGAATTCCCCAAGCTCACGGTGGCTCGGGAGGTCCCGGGCACCTTGGGATTGTCACATCCAACATCCATAAAAAGCAAATTTCCCAATCCAGGCCGAATCCTGGCTCTGTTTAGGATCAAGCAGGAAAAATGGGCGCGTGGAGGACCCAGGAATTTGGCCTGGATTGGGATTAATCCCATTCCCAGGGGTTGTTTCTCCCCACAAAAGGAATTCAGATAGCCTTGGAAGTATCTGCAGCTGCTTTGGGAAGCTCCCAGTGGCTCCTAAAGCAAATTCCCTGGGAAAAAAATTGGGCAGGAGGAGGCTCACTCAATTCCAGGCGCTGCTGGGCCTGGATTTAAAGCTCTGGGAATGATCCCAAAATTGCGGATCTGAGCCTTTAATTCCTCCTTTTTTTTTTAAGGTGCCCTCCAACCCAGAGCAGCTGAAGCTCACCAGGGATTTTCTGAATGGATTGTGGAGAATTTATGGATTTTTCTTCCTCGTGCCCAGACTTCTCCAGGCAGAGGGAATTCTGAGAGAGGAATATTTTCCTTGGAAGGCTGGGATCAGCTCATGCCTGCTTGGAGCAGGATGTCTGCATCCCTGCCAGGGTCCATTTTTCTTGGGACGAGCTGGAGATGAGGAAAATCCACACAGACTGATCCCAAAATCCCTGGATCTGGCAATGGAAGCCAAGCTGGGCTTCCAGGAGTTTTTCCCATTGAACCCCTGGATGAGGCGGGACCCCAATCCCGGGGTGTTAATCTAGACTTAAACTGGTCTAGATTAGACTTTAGGCTCTGCCTGAAGGCTGGAGATTCCAGAGGGTGCTTGGATGGAGCAATCCGGGGTTTAGAGGGCACAAATTCCCAAATTCCTGCGAAATTCACCCTCAGAAAGCACAAGAGACGTGCGAAAGATCCGGGTGTGGTGTCCAGGTGGATCCATCCACACATCCACGCCCATCCCACCCATGGAATTGCCCCAAGGGAGATGTCCAGGAACTCCTGGGAATGACCTGGGAATGGGAAGGGGAACAAAACCCTACAAATTCCTGGCGCTTCCCAATGGGGCACCTTAAAGAAACGGGGAGCAGGCAAATCAGGGATGGGTTTTCCTGCTCTGGGCTCGTTCCTGGCTGGAGGAGGAGGGAATGTGGAGGGCTCAGCCTCACCTGCGGAGCTCCCGCAGCGCCGCTCGCATTCCCGCTTGGATGGGAAGCGGTTGCCGTTCCCTCGGCAGCCCCCGAACAGGAAGGGCCGGCAGGAGTTTGTGGGGCCGTGGAAGTACCAGAGCAGGGAATGGCGCTGGCAGGAGCCCTCGTCCATGGGCTGCAGGCACAGAGCTGCGGGGAAAACACCCCACATCCCCCAGGGGTTGGATCCAGGTGGGAAAACACCCTCCCCACACCCACAGGCTGGATCCGCTTGGGAAAACACCCCACGTTCCTCATGGATTTGATCCAGGTGAGAAAACACCCCACCATCCTCACGCGTTGGATCCAGGTGGGAAAATACCCCCAGACCCACCCATGGGTTGGATCCACTCTGGAAAACACCCCACAACCATCCAGGGGTTGGATCCAGGGGAGAAAACACCCCACAACCATCCAGGGGTTGGATCCAGGTGAGAAAACACCCCACAACCATCCAGGGGTTGGATCCAGGTGAGAAAACACCCCCATAACCATCCATGGATTGGATCCACTCTGGAAAACACCCCACAACCATCCAGGGGTCGGATCCAGATGGGAAAACACCCCCAGACCCACCCGTGGGTTGGATTCACTCTGGAAAACACCCCACAACCATCCAGGGGTTGGATCCACTCTGGAAAACACCTCCAAACCCCGACATGGATAGGATCCAGGTGGGAAAAGGCCACACTTTGGAGAACACCCCCATAACCACCCAGGGGTTGGATCCACTCTGGAAAACACCCCCAGCATCTACCCAGGGGCTGGATCCAGGTGGGGAAAGGCCCCGCTCTGCCACCCCTGTCCCTCCCTCCCCACATGTGGGGCTGCTTTAGGGACCCCCAGCAGCACCTGACCCCAAAGCCATGGGGCTGGCAGGGCAAGGGGGAGCGAGGACAAAGAGGGATATCCAGGAGTGGATTCCCAAAGTGGACATCCAGCAGGGAATTCCCACGGTGGAACGAGCTCCCTGTTGCTCCATCATCCACCCCTGTGCTTCCCACCGTGGTGGTGCCTGGCCTTTCCAAAGGGATGGTTAAACCCTGGATTCCGGGTGGGAGATCTTTGCAGGGATATTTGCATTCAGGGAATTCCCGGAGGATCGTCCCAGGGTGTTTTTCTGGATCAGAACCCCCTCCAGTTCCTTCACCACCAGCTCAACACCCCCCAGGGAAAACCCAGCTGCTCTAAGCCAAGCCCCAAACTGAGTTTTAACCTCGTGTAACCCCTTCAGTGCCACAACCCTTGATCCCAAGGCCAAACAGCCCTTCCCACCTTGGAAGTGACTTCCCTAAATGTCACTTAATTCCCAGCTTTTCACCTGGTAATTGGCTGTCGGCTTCTCCGTGAGAGTGCCCCGTCATCTGCTGCGCCCGGGCTGGGGATAAAAAAAAAAACCCAAGGAAATCACACGGAACGAGGGCGTGCAAACAAATTATCCCTCATTTCAATAAAGATCCTTGGAGCCCTCCACGGATAACAAGTTCTCCTCATAAATGTCACGGAGCAACCGGCCACGGCGAGCGAGGAGCCGGCGGCAATAAAACCCTTAATGGTGTTAAACGACTCCGTGGGAAAGGTTTGGGTGTTCGTCAGCGAAAATGGAAGTGGTCGTGGTTGTTTGCCGGAGATAAATGTCAGGCTGGAGTTCGGGAGCCTCGAGAAAGCCGGGAGCGATTGGAATCTGGCGGCAATAACGCTCCGGCTGCAGAATCCTGTTAACATTTGGAGCCGCTCCGTGCTCGTCACTTAGCAGAGGGATTTATGAGCCCTCCTGCCTCAGCCCCGGCTTTTAATGGGATTGTTGGCTGCTGCCGTGATTCAATAACACCTGGAACGTCCCATCCATCTGATCCCGAGCGCTGCCGTGATAGAAATTGGGTTTAGATCCAGATGGGAGACTTTGACGTCGGGAGAGAGCCTGGAGCGGGGCGGGAGGGGAGTGGGGATTGTTGGGGTTTGGTTCTAGGCTCAGCTGGGTTTTTTGGGATGTGTTCGTTCCTTACATGGGGCCATCATCGATGGGTTTGACTTAAAACCCTTCCCAAAGCTCTTAAAACTCTGCCCAAAGCTCTCCATCTCGGGGAATCATGGAATCGTAGAGTATGAGCTTGGAATTCGATGATCCTTAAGGCCCCTTCCGTCCCAAACCATTCCATGTCTCAAATCGGAAAGGGCCTGTAAAAACCCTTGAGTCCAAATCTCTGTTGGATTCCCTGCCTTGGACTGGGATGATTTTTAAGGCCCCTTCCATCCCAAACCATTCCATGTCCCAAACTGGAAGGGACCAATAAAGACCATCAAGTCCAACTCTCTGTTGGACTCCAGGGCTTGGAATTAGATGATCCTTAAGGTCCCTTCCATCCCAAACCATTCCACGTCTCAAGCTGGAAGGCGTTGGAAGGATCATGGAGTCTGACTCCCTCTCAGACTGGAATTTGGAGCATTTGGATCCCTATGGGATCCTTTTGGGGGTGACAAAGAGGATTTAATGACAGTGTTTAATCAAGCCCCCAGAAATTCCACTGCCCCCAGGAATTCCACTTCTCCATCCCCCTAATTTGGAAGGAACTCTCAGAAAACATCAAACTTGCATCCCATAATAAAACCCCACAGCTGTAAAGTGTGGGACAACACCACAACTGATTTTGGGGGGGGTAAAAGTGACAGCCTTGGGGTGCCTCGCTCAGTGCAATGGGATTTTTAATTTAGTTTTAATTATTTTTTTCTGGTTGCATCATCCATGGTACCGAACCCTCCCCTCCTGGTGACAACATCCGAGCATCTTCATTTGCCAAATTCCAGGAAATGATCCCAAACTCTCCCTCCTTTTTAATCCTGCCCTGTCCCGAAGTTTGGACTTCGAGCTCCAAGTGCAGAAATCCTCCCATAAATTAGTCCACAATCCCTCAATTTCCCCCATCCTGTTTTTCCCTCTCTCCCACAAATCCAGATGGGAAATCCAAGCCCCAATGAGGAGAGCGGGAGGTCCATGGGTGGCTCTTGCCCTGCTGTAGGAGCAGATCTGTGTTTCCCAGGGCCCTTCCCTCTTGGAAAACACAAACAGGAACAGATCCAGTTGTTTTTCCATGAGTTTTCACCTGTGGTTTTACCCTTTATTAAAATATTCACAAGGCCCTGGACAGAAACAGTCTGGGATGAGTGTTTGGTCTCAGAGATGCCATTTCTGCCTGGCTGGAAGTTCTGTCGGAAGTTGCCAAGGATGTGGTGGGAAAAATGGGACAAAATCAGCCTGGAAATGGCTGCCTCCTTCCAGCCTTTTAAGAGGAACCCTTTGGAAGGTTGGGATCACCCCTGATCCCACGAATATTTAGGTTTTCTTCACCTTCCAGAGGCATTGGCTCGTGCCATCTCCAAGAGCATGGGAGCACCCACTGGGAATCCCATCCCTGCCTCATTCCCGCCCAATTCCAGGGATGAGGATTTAGCACTGGATTTGTGGGATGCTCCAGAGGATTCCATGGTTGGAAAGATGGGAAGGAGGCAGCTGAACTCACCTGCAATGAGTGGAGGTGGCTCCATGAAGGGCTTCACCGGAGTCACCAACGTGGTCTTGCCCTGAGTTGTGTTTTCTTCCCAGCTTCCGCCATTCCCGGTGTGTTCCCAAGGCTGGGAATACCCTTGGAGCCGCCTGTGGACTTCAGCCACCTCCAGACCTGTGGATTGAGGGTCAGTGAGGATGAATCCAATGTTTGGGGTCGGCAGATGAGCTCTCCAGGCTCCGTGAACCGTTGGGTTTGAGGATTCCATGAGTCCTGGAGCTCACCCTGGGGATGGTGGAGCAATCCCAGAATTTTGTGTGCAGGGATTGGGATTTCTGTGGGTTCAGCTTTAAAAACTGGGAGTCAGGAAGGGATTTGATCATGCCTTGGAGGAGAGAGTGAAAACAGGAAACTTCCAGGTGTCCCTCTGATCCCTCAGATTCCTCTGAGGAGAAACCACCCGCCTCAAACCAGGATCCAAAAGCTGCTGGTGGATCCAACATTTTCTGCACTGAATCCCAGAAAAAAACAAACCCCCATTTATTCCTAAAAACAACTTTTTACTTGCAGTTTCAGGCTGGTTTGGGGCAAGGAGAAGATCCTTTCCTGCATGAATTCCTAGCCTTACCCTTTTCCATGGACACCTTTCCCAACTCACCTCCACAACCTGCAGACAGAAGAGACAGGGCAGAGTTTGTTTGCTATCTTTTTCTTTTCCAATATAAACAAGATTTTTCAACAAAATAATGATTTTGATGGATTATTTTTCATCCCTTTCCCCCCACCTTTTCAAGGATTCAAATGTCTCCTAACATCTCCAGTGGTGGTGAACCTAAAACTCCCCCATATCCATAGGGAAAGCCCAGGGAATGAGGCAGGAAGGCTCTGCTGGATCACAGATGAATGGATTTCTGCAGGGCAAGGAAAGCAAGACCCCAAAACCCTGAAATGTTGGGATTCTTGGATGAAAGCATCCCCCAAAATTCGGGGGGATTTTTTTGTGGTGCTGGTGGCAGCTTTTCCCTGTGAGCCAAGGAATGCCACAAAAAAATGGGAATTAAAAGGCTCCAACTTCCCTCCGTGACCCAACACATTCCAAATCCACACGGAAACCGGGGGGAAGATTTGCTGACAGAACCAAACGGGAAGAGAGATGGGGGGGGTTAAGGGATAAAAATCAGGAGTTCCAGGAGGTCAGGAATCTGCAGGACTTGGGAATTCCACACTCCTGGAGAGGGGCCCCAGCTCCACTCGCTGCTGATGGGTGACATTTGGACGTGTGCTGGCATGGAAATGGCTCCAATTTAGCCGCTGGCAGGGTCACGGCGGGGCCAACTCACCACAAATCTTTCCCATTTCGCTCCGGAGCACTTCCTTCACCTCTTCCTCCTGTGCCAGAGTGGGAAAACGGAGGTTAGGGATGAATTCCAACCCCGGCACCGTCTCCCTGCTTGTCCCACCGAGGTGGCCTCTGGTGGAGCCACCTTGTTTCGGGTGTGATGAGATTGGAGGTTCGGGGAGCTCGGTTCGAGATTTGTGGCTCATTCCCTTTGGAAATTCCTGGTTTTCCTTGCTCCTCTGGCCACGAGGAATGGGATCCCAGCCCATGTCACACCTCAGACCTGGGCTGGCTTTCCAAGGAGCGTCCCCACCCTCCTGGCATTGTCCCACCGAGGTGGCCTCTGGTGGAGCCACCTTGTTTCGGGTGTGATGAGATTGGAGGTTCGGGGAGCTCGGGTCGAGATTTGTGGCTCATTCCCTTTGGAAATTCCTGGTTTTCCTTGCTCCTCTGGCCACGAGGAATGGGATCCCAGCCCGTGTCACACCTCAGACCTGGGCTGGCTTTCCAAGGAGCGTCCCCACCCTCCTGGCATTGTCCCACCGAGGTGGCCTCTGGTGGAGCCATCTCGTTTTGGGTGTGATGAGATCGGAGCTTTGGTGTCACAGGGAGCTCGGTTTCCACTTTGTGGCTCATTCCCTTTGGAAATTCCTGGTTTTCCTTGCTCCTCTGGCCACGAGGAATGGGATCCCAGCCCGTGTCACACCTCAGACCTGGGCTGGCTTTCCAAGGAGCGTCCCCACCCTCCTGGCATTGTCCACGAAGCCACAATTCCCAAACGTCCCTGAGCTCTGAAAAGCCATGGAGCCACCTGCATCCACGTAAAATTATCCTCCAGGATTGCCCCTTGGAACGAGCTGTGGAACCACATTTGATGATGTGGAGCAGCACCTCCTCCTGCTGTCTCTGCCTCTTTCCCAGCCAACCCCATTCCCCATGGAATGAGACATCCAATCTCATGGATTTGGAGCCCATCCTTCATCCCTGGGACAGCCAATGGCCACTGGTTCCATTGGGAATCTTCCATGTGGGATGGCCGATGTCCTACTGCACTTCATGGGGTCACCACCTCTTCTCCTTCCTGGCATTCCATATTTTGGGGCATTTTCCACGTAGGGAGCTGGAATTTTCAGCAGCCCAAATATGGGGGATTCCCACAACCCCCCTGCTGAAATTAATCCCTCCTGGAAAATTATTCCACACCCTGGAAAAATGGAAATATTGCCTCGTGTCAGTCAAGCGACACAAAATCCAGGACAAAGGGATGTGGAGGGAGCTGCAAAGGGCATTTTGTCCTGATCCAAGTGGGTCAACCCGTCCTTCTCCTCCGGGATTTAGAAGCCCAGGGCAGCAGCTTTTCCCTGGAAATGGGGCACATTCCCCTCTCCTGCTCTTCCTTTGGGTTGGATCAGCCCTGGAACACTGATCCCGTCAGACAAGCAGGAATTGGGAGTCATGGGAAGGACGGCAGAGGAAAAATATGCCTGGGACTTTAGGCTTGGCTTTGTAGAGCCCAGCTCTGCTCCCAGCCCGCTCTGCTGCCTCATTTCCCAGATATTCTCGGAACAAATCCGTTTCTCAGCATTTCCCTCCCCCCTTCAGCCTCTCAGGGCCAGATTGTCCGATTTTCTCCACTTTCCCCCGTAATCTTGGGAAAAAGCACTCACGGAAAGGCCTGGATCTCCCTTGGCTCCTTTCTGTCCGGCGGGACCATTTTCCCCCTGTTAAAAACACTTCAATCATTCCCAAATCTCAGGAGATTGTCCATTAAATTCTCCGGGAATAAGCACTCCTCAGGGATGATACCTTGGAAGGGAGGTGGGTTAAAAGCCTCATGTGTTTTTCCTGTAAATTTGAGGGATATCTCCGAGTAGCTCGGTGGGCAGACAGGAACAGCCTCATCCATGGGTCCATCACATCCCAGATTTTTTGGGGGAGCTCCACCCCATCCCAACAATACGGATTTTAACAGCTTAAGTCAGGGTTATTTTCCAGTTGGAGAAGGTGGAGGCATGGAGGGGGTCTGGCCTGCACAGAATCTTTGGGATTTCTGTGGATTCAGCCTTAAAAACTGGGAGTCAGGAAGGGATTTGATCATGGAGGAGAGGGTGAAAGCAGCAAACTTCCAGGTATCCCTCTGATCCCTCAGATTCCTCTCAGGAAAAAACCACTCCCCTCAAACCAGGATCCAAAAGCTGCCAGGAGATTTGAAACTGGAGCTGCAATTCCAGCGCCGGAAAGATGGAAAAACCAGGAGATGCTGAGATTTGTCAACAGGGATAAAACACCCTGACAAATTTCCCACTCAGAACTGCTGGAAACTGGATTTGTGGATTAAGGGTACTTAAAAATATTAAAGGACAAGGAGCACAAGAAGGATGATCCCAATTAAAGCCGGGAGGCTCATTTTTCTCAATCCATGCTCACTTCCAGGAGCCGGAGCGCCAGGAAAAATCACATTATCCACCAGCAGCACACGGAGCTAAGGCAGTGCTGTTCCTGACCCTAAAATCCCCTTGGAGAGGGACTGACCCCAGACAGGTTGGGATTGGGATCTTTGGAATTCTCTGCTGAGAATTAATTGTGCATTAATTGCCCTGCTCTGATTATTGGTTCATTCCTCCTCTGCCTTGAGGATGTGCTGGATCCCAAGTTTGATGTTTTCCCAAAGGAATTTCCCCCCTCTGGAGACGCCTCCAGGCAGAAGTTTGGGCATCACTGCCCGTGTCCAGTGCCAGGAATTTGGGATTCAAATGTCTCTGGCTCTTAAAAAAATTTGGAGAGGTGAGAAATGAAACCTGGAAGATCCAAGTTCATCCAACCCCGATGCGGAATTTCGGGAAGTGCTGAGGAACCCCACTGGATCATTC
>VZRR01011977.1:0-44025 GCA_013398015.1 Oreocharis arfaki | reverse complement strand
ATAATAGAATACATGCTTTTGGTGACATTGTAACCCAGGACAGTCGGATGTTGGCTCCAATGATCTCCCACCTGGCATCCCTTTATGTTAATTACTTGTGGAAGGTTCCAGCTGCTTCCCCCCCTCAGAAGGCCGTATCAATATCACTCTGTGGTTACATGTGCGCGTTACACGCGTAACAATTCCAACCCAGCGATGGGCCTCCCACCCCAATATAACAACAATCGACCTAATTAGAATACAATTAACAATTAACCATAATAACCTTTGATTATCCTCATGAACTTATTGTGCTGTAATTAACAACCTCCTCTTCAATCACGAAAGCCTACCCCGTCTATAACACAAGGGAGGCTCCCACCTTCCTCGGCTGACACCTGTCCTTCAAACCAGGACACCCGGCCTCCTCCTCTCTTCCCCAGCTACAGGGCAGGCAGTGGCTCTTTCACCTCCTCTGACCCAGAAGATTTCATTCTCTCATCAAGTAACTCAAGGCAGGGCTATTTTACATGCCGGTGTTGTCTTGGTTTAAGACAATTTAAAGAGGTGGGCACTGTAAAGTGAGTAACCTCACCTTAATTCCAGCCTTTCCACCACTAAGGAATGAAACAGGAGTGGATATAAGTGAAAAAATAACAGTTCACTAACAAACAGAACAGGCGAAAAATAACAGTAAATAACTGCTAGATACAAAACTGCTAAACCTCACAAACCCCACAGGAACAAAGAGAGACCCCAAATGCCAGAAAATACCCTTCCCAAGGTAGTGCCTGGCAGGGGCAGGCACGTGGCTTGAAGGACAAAGGGACAAGATGGTGTCAGATCCTTCCTGGGAAGGCAGGAGCTTATGGAGCAATTCCAGAGGCAGCTGAAGGCCCATCAGCTCGTCTGTGTTCAGCATCTTCCTCACAGCAGGAGAGAGACAGCAGGATGGGCATGGCAAGGTGCAGTGCCTTGGTCTTGGAGGCTTTTTCTTCTTCCTGAGTTCCTGTGACAACTTCTTATCTGGAGTTTTGACTTGTAGGTACAACCCTGGTAAAGAGGTGCTTTCTTTCTGTGTGAATGCTGAAGATCGTGCATGCATCTCTAAGGGCCATATTCAATAGGAAACGATCAGGGGGTATGGAAGTAAACTCTTAGCAAATGAAAATGTGTCCCTGCTTCAGCCTGATGAATCCTGCTGCAGCTCCATAGCCCCAGGTCCAAGCAGGAGCAAGGCTGAGCACAGGTGCCCAAGATTTGGTGGTGTATACTCTCCTGTGCCATCCCTCCTTGGGCCTGCTCTTCACCTCAGCAGCTGCTCATAAGCCTTTGATGCCGTGCAGATTTTTGCCTTTTGCTTCTATATATTCTCTTTATCCTTTACACATATATTTGTAGCCTGTTATTGTATTAGTGGGTAGTTTCCCCAGGAGTTTTCCATGCCCTTTCCTTAGGCAGAAAGACAAAACACATTCCAAGGGCCCCCATCCTATCTCGGTTCTCTCTGGCTTCGAGACACATTTTCATAAACAAAGTACAGCTAGTACCAAGGGGAGGGCTCCACAAAAGGGTTGAACCAGAAGGGGGAATTACCTCAGCACCTGTGCTTTTAATTGGGAATTCTTGTCAATTATGCTAATTTGCTAAGCTTACAAACTGTGTTCACCCTGTGGGGGGTGGGCTTTTGTGGACATTTTTCCATAACTGCCCCTGGAGGCCTCCATTAAAGACCAGCTTTTATATTACCTCCTGTACTAATATTGTCTCTAAAGTGTGTGTTGTTTCATTTTAGGCTCTTAAGGCATCACCTTGACTGCACCAGCTGGGTGGTGAAGTGTCCCTGACCGTACCTGGAGCATGGTAAAGGTGGGAATGATTCTGACTGTAACAGGAGTCTTCCGTGACCAACCAAGGTGGAGAACAAAGGATAAGCAGTTATCCTTGTCAGCCTTGGTAAATCATTTACCTCAGTTCTAACTCGAGTAGAATGGTACCATTGTTCACAGCCTGGGTTATGGCCAGGATGGAAACTTGGAATTGATAGGAAAGATGTGGTAGGAAAGAGAATTTAGGCATTACTTTATTCTGGCCAGGATGTGCAACAGAAATTGTTTCATCCACACACGCCAGGGTTGTGCAGTGAAATTCACTCCATCACATGTGCCTCTTTACCAGATTTTGCACATATTTATACATAAAAAACTCCAAAGAAATTCTCGTTCAATTATCTCAAATTACACAATTCTTAGTATTCGATCTCCTCTGACTGAGATGTTGCAGAGTTTCTGTTTTTCCTGCAGTTTCGGTGGCAATGGCAGGGGATTGGACCAAGTGGCCTTTTAAGGCCTCTTCCAACCCAAACTATTGGCCTTCAATGCTAATTTGGTCTTCATTCTTTGCTTCCTTTATCAATCATTTCCCAGACCAGGTGTCTCCAACTGCACCTGTAGGGGTGAGTTCATTAATGGTCATTTATCTCCACTGTATCTTCTGGCTACTCCCAGCCTGTAGAAGTTAAACTGATAAGGCCTTGCACGGTGAACAGAGTCTTCTGAAGAGAAACTGCAATCCGCCTTCCCCTGGGCAAAGGTGAACAAACTCCTGACTTAAGTTACATAAAAAATTTTAAAAGTTGGATCATTTCCAACACCATGGGCTGGGACACCTTCCACTAGACCAGGACCCTCCGAGCCCTGTCTAGCCTTGAACACTTCCAGGGATGGGGCAGCCACAGCTTCTCTTGGCAACCTGTGCCAGCGTACTTCTGTCATACCCAACTTACGGGTGGCTAAAGCAAATCATTTTGTGACCCTACCAACAGAGGTCCTGAGGGAGGCCTTTGGAGCTCTCCTGGACCACAGTAGCTGCACTTGCCTTGGAATGGGAGTTCATGAACCCTCAGGTTTGTGATAGCGGAAGGATGGTCCCTGAGGAGGCCTTGGCTGATCCCCCCTCCACACTCCCCAAGGTGCCAGCCCCACCTGCTGAGAATCGCTGAGGGATGTGACATATTTCACTGAAGCCGAGGGGAATTTTTGGCAGATTGCTCTGCACGGATCAGCACAAATGTACACGCGTGTGTGAATTGATGGTGCTATGAATGCTTCTATTGTGAAGCTGTTATTAAGTCGCTGTTAAAATGTAGCAAATGCTATTGAATGTTTAATTGTTAAATCAGCCCATGAATGAGTGCTGCTAAACCCTTTTGCACCCTGACCCTTTTGCATCCTCGCTCTCCATGTAAATCATCCTAAGTGGATCCCAGTCTGATTTTCCTACGCATACTCCAGCCACGTAGTCAGTAACAGGGTGAACATCATAATTGAACTCCCTTAAGCTGCACTTTCACAAATTTGTATTAAAATCTGCTTTTTGCCAGTGCCTTTGCATGCCCAAATCATTCACTGGTGACACCAGTGGGCACACACAGCTATATACACGTGTGTGCATGGATGGACACATGGATAGACCCATATGTGTGTCTGGCCACAGAGGTGAAGACGGAGCCCTCACGGGAACACCAACAGCAGCACCAAAGCCTCATCCTGCTCCCCTCTGGCTAATCAGTCCCTCAGTCCTTGAGTGGAAGAACACGTACACGCATGTAGGTCCATGCACACACACGTGCAGATCCCTGTGCACACACGGCGTGCAGAAGCCAGCTCAGCCTCTCTGCTTGCCCAGCCGCTCTCCCAGGATCTCGCCCCGTCTCTCCAGGTGTGGGCACCTGTCGCAGTTGAGACGTATGCGACACGGAGAAATTACGTACACTGATTTTCGGTAAGAAAGGTAAAAGATTTATTTTATTTTACAAAGTTTATTTTTATACATTTTTCTGGTAGTTGTGTTGTGTTTTTATAGGTTTTTATGTTAACATTTCTTAAAAGTATTGGTTGCTTGCAACCACTATTTATTAGAAAACAAATTTAAGTTAAAACCAACAGGTCTCGAGCAGCTGCAGCTTTTGAGCTGTTGTTCTGGGATTTTTTGCTTCTGTTGATGCTTAAGTTCTCATGCGTACAAGTCGAAGTCTCAAGGGTACAAAGTGCTTGTGCCCAAGTTAAGCTCTGTGAGACATTTCAGAGCAGCTGTTGGTTTCTGCAGGCACTCACAAGCAGCAGCACTCGCTGCCCCCCGTCACCTCCCACCCAAGGGCGGCCTGAGGCCCTGCTCCGCTCCCGGGAGCGAGTCGGGGGCCGGAACCACCCGGCACCGCAGCAGATCCAGGACCTGCGGGACCTACCGCCGGGGCGGGGTGGGGTGTGGCCGGCAGCGTGGCTGGAGAGGGACCGGGACCAGGATAGGGCTGGGAGCGTGGCTGGGAGCGGTGCAAGGACGAGCGGCAGGACAGGCTGGAGAGTGGCCTGGCTCGGCTCGGCTCGGCTCAGCTCGGNCTGGGCTTGGCTCAGCTCGGCTGGACTCGGCTCGGCTCAGCGGCAGGAGATGCACCTGCGGGAGTCAGACCCCCATCACGGCCCGGCTCCCTTTGGGACCCTTGCCAAGGCCGTGCCAGTGCGGTGATGGAGCGAGAGAGGGACATGAAGGCCCCGGAGGCGTGCGAGGAAGAGGAGGATGGCGGTGAGGAGGTTTCCTGAGGAAGGAGCCTCTCCCTGCCGAGTGGGTGGGAAGCGGCTCCGTCGGGCCGAGCGCTGCAGCGTGTGCAGGAGCCGTGCCGGGCCCGCGGGTGCCCTGCGCCCACAGCTCCCGGCCGGGCGAGATCAGAGAGGCTTCGGGGATCCCTCCCACGGCCCCTGCCCGCCCCGGCAGCCCCGGTCGCCCTCCTCCAGTTCCCAGGGCATCCCAGGCAGGTGTTCCTCCCGGGGATCCCCGCTAGATGGGCCCCGCGGTCCCTGGACAGGCTCTTCTGCACAGGCAGCAGCGGGAATGTGGCTCCAGGCTTTCACTTGGGGTTTAGGCTAAGTGAGCAGAGGGATCTGCCTCACACGGAAGCGGGGCTGGACCCTGCAGCAGAGATGATTCGGCTCTGATTTGCACAAAATGCAGCAGAGTGGTGTAGAAGGGGGCAGATTGCTCATTTAACCCTAGTGGAAGGTGCCCTTGGCCACAGCAGGGGGGTTGGGACGAGATAATCTTTAAGGTCCCTTCCAAGCCAAGCTATTCCGGGGTTCTGTGAACCGCTTTACAACCGAGGGCACTCTCCTGCAAAGCACATCAACGCTGGCTAGAGCAGCTGCAGGAGTTGCTCTCCTTGCTGTGGGCTCCCCAATCACTCCTTTCTGGCCCCCAGCACAGCCCCTGGCAAGCATTTCCCTCCCCTGCAGAATGGCCCCACAGAGCTGTGAGCGGGGCAGCCCAGTACCGTGGGTGGAGCAGCACCCTGGGGTGCAGCGTGGGGCACAGCTGGTCAGTCACAGCAGCTGTAACACCTGTGGAGCAGGGGTAGCATTTGCTGTGGGACATTAGGTGATTGGATCGCTGCAGTTATTTTGCTGACAGTCTAGAAAACCCCAGGAAAACCCCCATGAATAACACTTGTGGTGCCTCGGTCCCCTGCTGCGGAAGGTGCTGATAACCCGCCTCTCTCCTTACCTCAGCTCAGGAGTTACCATACCGTTCATCCAGTTAGGCTTTCCCAAGCCCACCAGGGCTTGGCAGGACACAAATCCAACCCCTTGTTGGGCTCCTGCATCCCCAGACATCCTCCATACCCTGCATGCAGGACTGACCTCTGTAAGACTGAGCAAGTGATTGAGTGACCGGTGCCAGCCAAGGGTTTCCTCTGTGCCTCCACAAAAGCAAGCCTGAGCACTTTCTGGGCTCACCATGATTCCCTGGAGCTCTGAGATTGGTGTCTCCAGCCAGTGAAACAGACCCAGCCTCTTCAAAGACCCTGCAGCCCCAGTACCACCTGGTCCAGGGCCCAGATGACCAGTGTGCACTGGCTGAAGGTGAAATCCTGCAGAGAAGGGGCTGATGGGGTGAAGGGGCGAAACTGTCCTTGGGAAGTGGCCAGAGCTGGCTCCTCCATCTCTCCCTGAATAAGGTGATTCAGCAAATGCAGGTAGCCCCAGGCAGCCCAGCTGCTTCCCAGCACGGGGAGGAAGCTGGGGACAGAGCTGACCCGGGACACGGGTGCTTCTCTTTTGGAGACAGTGCCCAGCACGGGCAGCCTGTGCCACCCCCAGCCCGGCCAGTGGCACGCCAAGCACTCGCCCGGCTCCCCATGTGCTGGGTAAAGAGGGAACAGCTGCAGGGGCCCTTCTGCTGCCTCAGGAGCTGGGACAGCACCCAGAGTCGGGCTGGGATCTAAATTTAAACTCATGCTTTGTGTGTTTGTACATGCGAGTGCAGGCTCCAGCCCCCACTCCCCCACCACCTCCCCCGCTGCACGGAGGAGACAGAGACCCAGAGGAGCTCCAGCTGGCTGGGACCTGGGGAAGGGGGGCTCGACTGCAGGGCAGGAGGGGGAGACACAGCTAGGGGAGCAACACCATGGAGCCTGCTTCTCCCCAGGGCGACGTGAAGAAGAGGCAACAGAAGGAGAAGTCCAAGAAGCCGGTACCACCCATAGCTCCTCGTCCACCCAGGGCTCTGTTCTGCTTAACCCTGGAAAACCCTCTGCGGAAGGCGTGCATCAGCATCGTGGAGTGGAAGTATCCTGTGGCTGCAGGGGCTTGGGAGCAGTGTGTGTGTGCCCGTGGGCATGGCAGGGGTGCTGGGGGGCACGAGAGCTGGCAGCCTGCTTCAGGCTCGTGCCGACTGTCTCATCAGGCCTGTGCGATGAGAGGCACTCGGGGAGCCCTGGCAGCACGCACTGGCCAAGGCAATGGCCGTGCAAATTGGGGCATGAACAGGCTGGTGGGGAGAGCTGGGGCTGGGGAGCGGGTCGGGCCATGCGGCCTTCGGTGGGGTGGGACAGGGACAGGCAGGGAGAGCCGGGGGGCAAGGGGCTCGTGGGAGTGAATGTGCTGCGTGTGTTGTGTGCTGGGGGAAACGGGGGGCAGACCGGTGAGAGGGGAGGGGGTTTGGAGGTCAGGAGGGGGCACAGTGCCCATCCTGGGGTGGGGTCAGGCTGGGGGAGTGAGGGCTGGGGACAACATGACACCCTGGGACAGAGGTTTGGGGGTGGGTAGCAGGACCATGGTGAGTTGCTCTTTGTGTGTTATCACTGTTTGCCTGATCCCACAGCTGTGCTCTGCCCTGGTGGGGGGACTCCCCCAAATCCCTGCTGACACCATTGTCCTCTCAGCTCCCTTTCCCACCCCTCCCTGGTGCTGCTGTCACAGGTGAAGGCTTTTGTGGGTGATACTGTTCAGAGGGACAGTCTTTCTTTGTGCCTTTGGCTTAGTGTTGTAGTTTGGGTGTTGCTTTTTGACCTTTTCACTGGGGCATTGTAGCTCAGAAATACCAAATGTCACGTTTCTGCCATGCATCCAGGAGCTATCACTTTGTTCACCTGTATTTTATGCAAAGGAAGAGAGTGGGAGACGAAATATTTCACTTTGATTTCAGCAAAACATTTGGGCTCTAGCAAAAATGATGGACCGGGGACCAGAATCAAGTTCTTCCACCACAGCTTTTGTCATATTCTCTTATCTGTGTGTTCCTGGCCTTGGCAGGATGATCCCACCCCTGGCCAGGCTTTACTCTAGGAGGTGGCTTGGTCACTTTAGTCTGGCTGTGTTGCTGTGGGGATGCCAAAACCATGCCCAGAGATGCTGCTTTGTCCAAAGTCTTGGCAGGCGTGAGGGCATGCTCACAGCTCTGGTGGTACTGGAGTTTGAGACCTCATTTCTTTACTGCAAAGGGACTCTCTGTCCTTCAGGGAGTGGGAGCAGAGCCAAAATCGGGGAGTTCTCATTTTCTGTGTCTCTGGCAGGAGAAACGATGGTTCTGTGGGCACACAGAAGGGAGCTGCGCCTGTGTCTTAAACAGGCACTGAGCGGGGAAGAAACTCGTGTGTGCACCCGAGAGGCAGGGGAGGAGCTGGAAATAGGGCTGACATCTTCCAGCAGGCTCAAACACATTCTTCCTCCTGGGCCAGCACATGCCAGAGCAAGTGCATAGCACGGGGGGTCTTTCCTGCATCAGGGCTCTGGAAGGGGAGAGGGGTGGGGGTAGGTGGGTGCCCCACCAGAACGGCGGCATGTGCAGGTGGTTCTGACCTGTGCAGGACAAGTGATCCAGGGAATCAGGTTTCTCCAGCCCCTGGCTGTATTTATACCCAGATGCACCTGGCTGCCCTCACTCAGGGATCAGGGAATGCGAGGCGTGACAGGGTCGGGTCGTTCCAGTTCTGTGGGTTATTATGGTCTGCAGGGACATGCAGGCTGCCAAGGGGAGATTAGCTGTGACCCTCTTCTGTGGGGATGCCTGGGCTGTGGGTTCAGTGTGGCAGTATGTATTCCTGTTCCTTGGGCCGTCACTGCTGTGTAGCTGCTGCTGTCAGGGTGCAAAGCTGAGCCACAGGAGTGGGCCACGGTCTTTTTCAAGCAGTTGGAGAGTTGGGGACCATCACTCCACTCAGCCAGGGTGGGTGAAAGTCAGGATGACTTGAGGCAGAGGGCGTTTTATGCTGAATTTTGCTCACATCTCAAAAAAACCCGTGTTCATTAGAACAAGGAAATCTGAATGTTCTGCAGCTTGCTGGGTGTTGTGTGCAAGACAGTCCAACGGCTTCATGGTTGTTGGGACGTGTCTCACTTTGTGATGCCACCCTGGTATTTCAGGTCATTTTGTAGCCAGGAGCACTCCAAGGCAGGTGGGTGAGGAGTCTGGGGACCCTGAAGGGCCACAGAGCTGCAAGAGGCAAAGGCCTAATTCCTGCTGCCAGGGAGATGTGGGAACCCTTGGATGCTGTGTGGGGGGAGCATGCTGGAGAGAAAGAAATTGGATTGCAAGACAAGATGGGGAGGATGCTGAGGCTCTGGGGCAGTGGCAGGAGGCAGAGACACTGTACCTGGTCACACTTCGTGTCTGGGTTTGGTTCCATCTGTCCCTGCATTTCTACCTCATAACTGTGTCCAATGTGCAGAACCACGAGCAGCAAGTGGATTCCAGCTCCAGTTACAGGAGCTCCAGCCGAGGTCACCCTTCAAGAAGGACTTGTCTTACCCTGTCCAACCAGGCAGGGAAGCCTCCAACCCCTGGGCTCTGCCTCATTCATTACCTGGCCACGAAGGGGAGCAGCTTTTCCAGCTGACTTCAGTTTTGAAAGTGTCATCAGGTTGATGGATAGGAAGGTTCAGAAAAGGAGGAAAAGCCCAGTGATGAGCCCAGGACACAGGTGACAGCACTCAGCCAGCTCAGCAGGCCGGTGTGGATGGCCTGCTCCCCAGGTGCCCCTGCTCTGTGATACTGGATTGGACACCAGAGCCCAAGGCAGCCCTCAAGGCTGACAGTCTAGAAGCATTTCCCTCCCCTGCAGAATGGCCCCACAGAGCTGTGAGCGGGGCAGCCCAGTACCGTGGGTGGAGCAGCACCCTGGGGTGCTTTCAACCCTGATGAAACAAGAACACAGGACACAGAGAGTGGGAGGTCCCTGGAGGGAGAGCCTGGCTGTGAATGAGGCCCTGGAGGCAGAGTTTGAGCTCTTTGGAGACTTCAGGAAGGTGACAGCTGAAGCTTGTCTGAGAGCTTTCAGTGGCCCGAGCAGAGCAGTGACAGCAGCAGGAGCTTGGGAGTGACCAAGTGCCTGTCCCAGCGTCTTCATGGGGAAATAGTAAGTCACCTCTTTCCTTCTGAGATGTCAACAGCACAGTTTCTACCTTGAAGGGGGCGGGACAGTCCCCAGGCTGAGCACTCTGTTCACTCCCAGCCCCAGGCACCCCTGGGGACAGTCACAGGAGCACTGCCTGTCCTGGGGCACCGAGGCTGTGAGGACACCTGGGGATGTTCTGCCAGAGGAGACCCTGGATGAGCTGTCTTGCCCCTGGATTCCCTCCAGTCAGGGCCATACAGCCCTCGTGGCACCTGAGCAGGAGGAGTCTCCGTCGTGGATGCTGAGTGCAGAGAGAGCCAGGGCCTGCCTGCTCGGGAGGGGGAGCTTGGCTTCAGTGCCTGCGTTGTGCAAACGGGTCCTGACCCTTCAGGGTGATTCACTGCAGGATGAGGAGAGGGAAGCTGCCAGCTCTCCCATCCCTTTGTGCTGTGCCAAAGCTGACCCTCCACAGCGGCCACGCACTGAGTGTCCAGGCCCTGCAGCACCCGAGGATGTGCCGAGGCTCAGGTCTGGCTGCTCTCTGTGCTCTGCCCCCAGGAGGCAAATTTTCTCCACAGCCCCCCAGGTAGGGCAGGGCAGGGGTGGGGTGGGGTTGCTCCTGCTTTTGCTTTCCTGTCTCGGCTCCTTAACATTTCCTCTTAGACCCTTTGAGATCATCATCCTCCTCACCATCTTTGCCAACTGTGTTGCTCTGGCCATCTACCTGCCCATGCCTGAAGATGACACCAACATCGCCAACTCCAGCCTGGTAAGGAATGGTTGGGACCCCTGTCCTGGGCAGCCGAGGGCTCTGCAGAGCTGCTCGCTTGGTGTGACACTGATGCCTGGGGTGGCCACCTGAAAACAGAGGCTAGACAGGAATAAGGGAATAAAGGCAGGTATTTATTTGAAGGGCCTTCAAAGGTCCACCCTGGGCAGGCCAAAGGCTCCACCCAAGATGGACCCCGGGGTCACGACTTCTTCACACTTTTATAGGTTTGGTTCATTTGCATATCAGGGTTAATTGTCCAATTATAGCCTCAGTTCATGATGTAATTACCCCAAGTTTGCCCCCCTTCTAAAAGCTTTTAGTTTACGCATTTTGGGGCCTGGGACAATCAAGGTGTCCTTGAGGTGGAAACCTAGAGAGGTTTGTTGTGTCTAACCAGCATGAGAGAGCAGCAGCTCACAGGGCACACGAAACTTCAGAGTTACACACCGGGCAGTAGAGGATTTGAAAATACAGAAGTTAAAACCTAAGGCATCAACACGGGTACAGGGTGGCAGTACCTGTTCTGGGGGCATCTGCTGCCCCAGGGGTGCAGTCAGGCAGTGTGGGTCCAGCCAAAGCTGCTGCAGTCAAAGGGAGGCAGAGGTGGGAAGAAGTGACTGCAAAATGGGTTTTCAGAGGGGCCAAAACCACCTCTGGGTTGAGATCAAAGGCAGCAGGTCGGTGTGTGAAGTACACGTGAAGGAAGAATTGATGCCAATAAAAGAAAAAAATTCCCTCTGATTTTTTAAAATCACACTTTCAAAAGGAAACATCCTGTTCCAGAAAGGCTCAAATGGTTTGTTTTGGCATTTTGGAATAAATTTTTCAAAACCGTATTTTAATTTTGTTGCTTTTTATTTAAGAGGGGAAAAAACCTGTTTCTGCCAGGCAGAAAGGTTACTCCTTTCCAATCATTATTCCATTTTCTTCCTCAGTCGCTCCAGTTTTCCTGGACTATGATGTTTTGACGCGACCCAAATGAACAGTCTGCACTATTTTTAGTTTGCCACTCCTTTCTACTCTTCAGACCCCTGCTGTGGTTCAATCCACATTGATTTCCATTGAGAGACTGAGTGTGATCACTGAACCAAAACATCTAAATCCCCCTTTTTACTGAAATGTTCTCTCCTGCTGGTTTTGGGACTGCCCAGGGTCAATGCCCACGGAGGGTTAGTTCCTGGGGTGTTCCTTCAGCCTCCCGGCAGCTCTGAGCAGCTTCCCCAGCCCCTCGGACTGGGTTTGGATTCCTCCCTGGCCGGGGCCCCAGCAGGGTTTGGCAGGTGCAGGCATCTCAGGGGAGAGGCTGAAGAGGCAAAGCAAAGCTGGGGCAGGCTGACCACGGGAAGCAGGAGGTGGGGGCAGTGGGGAGGGGGGCTTCCCTCTGGGGGAGGGCTCGGAATGTGGCTGAGAGCAGGGAGGGCAGAGCTGGGGGAAGCCCAGCTGTGTGAGGGGATAAGGGGATGAAGTGGCACCGGCCTCTCGGGGCTCCCAGAGGAGCTGATGCTGCCCAAGGACCTTTTCCATGAGCAGGAGGCCAGGTGGGCAAGGACCAAGTGATGTAAATTCATTGCATCAATGAAATTCCGTGTATTTTTATTTATTGGGTATTGGATTCCTTATGCTGTACCCTGCTGGGGGATTTTTCAGCCTGTTGCCATGCCAGCAGCCCTTGGTTTCCAGGGCCAGATAGCTCCAGGCTGCTGTTCTCTCATCCCTGCTTGCTGTCCCTCTGCCACGTGTTCCGGTGGCTTTGCAGGAGCAAACCCAGCTGAGGATTTAGCCTGGCACCCATCCCCTGGGGCATCCTGCAGGTAGTGAGGAGAGGCTTGGTGAGGCATTTTCCTGCAGCAGAGAGGTGCTGTGATGCATTTCATCTCTCCCTGTCCCTTTTTTTGTCTCTCTTCATTGCCCAATCCTCTCTGGAGAGGGTTGAGTTTATAAAAAGACGTTGAAATTATTGAGAAGGCAAAATGTATGAGGGGAAACTGAGCGAGGGCAGTGAGGACGTTGCCCCAGGTTGTTTGTGGAGGCAGGACTGAGGTTCCCTCTGATCAGAACTCGCTGTGCAGGGCCTGCCCAGCCCCAGCTTCCTTCAGGGAGCCTCCTGCAGCCCAGGCCTGCAGAGCAGTGACAGCCACTGTGCTTTAAAGCTCTGCAGCAGGGAGAGAGGATTCCTGGGAGACCTCTGCTGCCACTGCCTCCCTGCAAGGCAGGAACACCCGGAGAGCAGCCCTGCCCTGTGTTTCCAGGAGCAGCCAGCGAAGAGTTGCAGACAGAGTTTACACCAGGTTTAGATTTAGTCTCGTGAAAGCTTGGTTAACCAGAACTCATTTTTGGGGAGTGAAAAAATGAAATACCATAAAAATGAAAATAATGAAATGGAATGAAATAGAATAAAATAAAATGAAATTAAATAACCCATAGATTTTCTAAGAATCCATTTTGCTTTATCCTGGAAGAAGTACAGTTGTTTAATTTCAGCACATTTCATTATTATTCTTTCAATATTAGATTTCTTTCGATCCAGAAGGGTTTTTTTAACCCCGTTTTTATCTTTTCCTAATGGAATCAAAATATTTTCTTCAACCCTGATGAAACAATTTTGACTTTTCAACTTGTTCAATAATTCGCAGCATTTATTTGCACTTTTACTTGAGTTTCCGGAGTTTCAAATCCCACTGTTTTTCACTGGAAACCTTATTCCAGGAGCAGGCAGCTTCAGAGTGTGTTAGCAAGGCAGGTTATTCACAGGGATTCACCCAAGAAAATACAGATGGCTCTGTGTGACCTGGCTGCCTGACCTCTGTTTATGAGCAGTGAAGAAATGAAGCCAAATTTAGAGTACAGTTCATCTCCAGGGCAGTTGAGCCATTCCTGCAGTTCCAGGAGGTGGTGTTTGACGTGCTGCACACGCTGAAATACCTGGTTTTCACAGAATTGTGCTATGCTTTGGGTTGGGAGGCTTGTTCCACCCTCTGCCATGGGCAGGGACACCTTCCACTACCCCAGGGTGCTCCAAGCCCCGTCCAGCCTGGCCTGGGGCACTGCCAGGGATGGAGCAGCCACAGCTTCTGAGGGCACCCTGTGCCAGGGCCTCCCCACCCTCACAGGGAACAATTTTTTCCTAATATTTAGATCTACTCTCTGTCAATTTAAAGCCAATTCTCTTTTCAGTTTAAAGTTTTTCCCCACCAGTGGGACTCAAGGGTGACTGCTTGGAGGGCGGCCCCCCTCTCAGACCACCAAAAAGCAGCTGTCTTGAGTCCTGTGGGCTTTGGAGGAGTATCAGGTACTCCTGGGGCCCAGGGAGTGGGGGACAGAGCTGGAGCTCAGACTGTGGAGAAGACAATTTAAGTAGCACAGGTAGTGGCCTCTGACTGCTGTGTCACAGGTGATGGCTTTAGGTGCTGTTTAGGTAGCAGAATGTTTGATGTCAAGGAGTATGCTTCTGAAAATCCCACCATTTTGGGTTGTATCTCAGCCCCGGGGTCAGGGAATTCCTGTGTTTTTAAAGCCTGAACACAGCCTCAGGTGCAATTCAGTGCCAGGAATACGGGCGTCTGATGCAGTTGGAGGATTCCCAGCTTTTCATCTGCTCTGGAGAGCTGCAGTTACTTGTGAGTCCTGCACGATGTCTGTCACCCCAGGGCTGTGTCACGGGCATCTCCAGGAACACGGCAACAGCTGCGTTTGGGCAGCTGAGCCCTGTCCCACAGCCCCTGAGCTGAGTTTGCTGCTCCGTCGCTGGTTTTGGGGAGCTGTTGGGGCCTGTCCTGGAGGTCGGCCTGGGTTCCTTCTGCAGGAGAGTTGTGATTGCACGTGGCTTTCCCAGAGCTCGGGGTCACCCTGGATCTCCTGGAGTCTTCCAGCAGCTGTGACAACAGGCAACACCCCTGCCTGTCTGCACACACAGACTCGATAGAACTGCAGGAACTGCCCCTGCTCTGGTGCTGGCACCTGGAGGGGTGCACAGGCAGCTGTGTGAGCCACCCCTGCCTCCCTCCTCCCCCTCACTCTGGCCTGAGGCCACTGGCAAGGGCTGGCACCCTGCCCAGCTTGTGGCTTGGCCACCTCTGTGGTCACCTGAGGTTTTGGGCAGGCAGATGAGCCAGGCCTCTCTCATCTCCCCCTCTAGAGCTCACTGCTCACCCATTCTGAATGCCACTAACACTCCTCACCCTGCTGTGTCACAGCATGCTCCTCACGCCCTGTGGTCCCCAGCTCCACAGCAAGGCTTCCTTGGAAGGGACATTGCTGCCCCTCTGCTCCCAGCCCTGGAGAAGGCCGGGATGGCTGCAACTTCTTGAGATTTCTGTTCTTCCAGCTGAGCTCTCCAGCTCTGACAGGCACCATTGAGCCCTTGCTCCTGCTGCAGTCAAATCCTCCTGGTGTTGGTGACTGAGCTGGAAGCACCCACCAAAGCCTTTGCAAACCAAGCAGACTTAAGACATCTAATGCAGGGAGAACCCTCGGGAATGCCGCCAAGGTGTCCCACAGATGTGGGGACAGATGTGGGGCAACTGGTGTGACGTGAAGCAGTGGGGAGCTCTGGATAGCCAGCGAGGGAGATGCAGTGGAGAGCAACTTGTAGGACCTGTCCACTCTGTGCTCTCAGAGCTGCTGTAGGGGGGTTGTGGCTTTCCTGGTTCCTGTCTCTGCAGCCCTGGCGTGCCTCGTTTGTGGGAAAGGAGGAGCTGTGGCTGGAGAATGTGGCAGGAAAATCACAGCGTTGCAGAGCAGCTGGGGGTGCTCCAACTACCCGCTCTAAAAAATCTGTGCAAACAATCCAAAATCTCTCCCAAATTCTTCCCTGCACGTCTTCCCATCCCAAGTACTTCCTGTGCTGTGGCAGAGGCCGTTGTGGAGAGCAGCAGTGTTTCTCTTGATGTCTTGTCCTGGCTGTGGTCTGCAGCAGTTCCAAACCCTGCCTGCCTTCCGCTGTGCCCTTCCCAAGCCAGGCACCAAGGGTTTCCCACCTCTCAGGGGACACTGCCTTGGCTCCAGCCCTCGTTTTCATCTTGTTTTCCAGAGGAAGGGGATCCTGTGAGATGGCTGTAAATGTATTCCTGTGCATTACCTGTCCTGTCCCCTTCTCTGTCTCACATCTGCAGGGTTTTGTTCACCTCCATTCAGGGGAGTGGGAGAAAGACACTGAGCTGCTCTGTTTTGCAGAGGATTGTTACTGCTGGCCTCTGGGGAACACCTTTATGGATGTTTTATGTTTACAAAGGGCTCAAGAAGACTTGAGCAGTGCTGCTCCCTGTCCTGCATGTCCTGGTGCTGGCAGTCCATGCCTGTGTCCTGCTCAATGCATTGCTGCACCTACAAAAGCTGTTTTTATTAGGGTGGGCTGGAGCTGCAGAGGAGAAGGGGAGCAGGGCCCAGCTGGGACTGGGAGAGCTGATGGTGCAGGAGCAGAAGACACGGAGCAGGGCAGAGGGCTGGGGACAGTTTGGAGGAGTCAGGGGGAGTGTGAGGGCTGTGGGGTCTCGTTGCAGGGGGATGGAGCAGGGTGGGCATGCTGTGTCGTGGGCATGCTGTGCCCTCACCTCCTATCCCCCACTTTGCCCAGCTGGGAGACTCCATTCAAACCCTGCTTCCCCTGCTCCTGGGAGAGGGCCCCAGGGACATAAAGGTGGGGCTCATTCCAGAGTCCCGTGTGGCTGTGGGCACTGGGAGCTGAAGATGCTGGGCAGGCCAGGGCTGTCCCATGGTGTGTCACATCAGCGTGGTGCACACTGTCACCCTGCTGCTCCACGGCTCATCCAGCACCACAGTGGGGGGGGTTCCTGTGTGCCCAGACATGGCTGGGGCATGTGTGGAGCCCAGAGTGTTACCCAGACCTGTATCTTTTCCTGGTGGCTTTTTGGCTCTTCACACCCCCAATGCCAGCTGTGCCAGGCAGCCCTGTGCCCTGCCCTAAGCATCCCACAGTGGGGAGCCGGCTCTGAATTCTTGGGTGAGGAGGGGACAGTGGGTGGCAGTGGCACAGAGTGGGTCCCCAGCTGCCAGAAGCTGGCCAGGGCTTCAGTGAAGCCAGCAGAGCTGTGTCTGTGCATGGCACGTGCCCGGTGTGCAGGGTGGGCAGTGCAGCCCTCATGGCGTGGGCACGGGGCAGTGACTGGGCCATGAGGGCAGTCCCTGTGCTGACCTGCAGCCTGGGCAGCACCAGGGCTGGAGGAAGCACTGGGTGGTTTCCTCTCCCGTCAGCCTGGGCACAGGAGGTGGGGCCTGCACGGGTGCAGGACGTGGTCCTTGACCTGGTGTGAAGTCTGCCAGGATGAAAGAATTCAGCTCCTTCCTGCTGGTCTTTGGAGGCTGCCCTAAGCTTGCCCTGGCTCAGGCCATTGCGTTGTAGCCGTGCAAGTTTAATTGCCAGTGCTGTACTTGATCAGAGCCCAAAAAGCCACCCATGGCCTGGGCTCACCCCCTAGCAGGGAAGGGATGCAGGTACTGGTGGGGGTTCTGCCCCTCTGCCCTGCTCAGGTGAGACCCCACCTGCAGAGCTGCCCCAGCCCTGGGGTCCCAGCACAGGAAGGATGTGGAGCTGCTGGAACAAGTCCAGAGAAGGCCACGAAGATGCTCCGAGGGCTGGAGCCCCTCTGCTCTGGAGCCAGGCTGGGAGAGCTGGGGGTGTTCACCTGGAGAAGGATCTGAGATCTCATCGCAGCCTTGCAGTACTTGGAGGGGGCTTATAAGAAAGATTGAGACAAACTTTTTCCAGGGTCTGTTGCAGTAGGACAGAGGGTGATGGTTTTAAACTGAAGGAGGGTAGATTTAGATTAGTTATAAGAAAAAAAATTAAACATTGAGAGTGGTGAGGCCCAGGCACAGGGCCCAGAGAAGCTGGGAATTCGCTGTTATGTCCCTCCCAGGCTGGGGGAGGGTGGCTGGGGGCAGGGGCTGCCTGCTGCCTCTTCCTTGGCCCAGGTTTGAACCTTGCTGCTCACTGGCTGGACCTGGTGAGCAAATACCATTTAAGCTGTCCAAAGCACCGTTCATCTGCCGTGGGCTTCTCACAGGGGCCTCTGAGGAACAGCAAGTCACCTTTTGATTCTGGGCAAGGGGTTTTCAGGGGAAGATCCCTTCTAGTGAGAGACCCTGGAGCCTGAGTCTGTTCTGCTGGAAATTCAGGGCATGGAATTGACTTTTGCAGTGCTGGATCCTGACATCAGCCTCAGCAGCTGCATCCAGCTCCAGGCTGGATCCTGGCACTCGCCAGCCTCAGCAGCTGCAGGGCTGCTGTAGCTTGCAGTGGGCTTTCCTGCTTTCCCCTCTGCAGCTGGGGAGACACCCCACCCCACCGCTGGCTGCTGGCGTGGCTCTGCAGCCCCTCCCTACCTGAAATGATCCCCATGGCAGTTGTGTTTGCATGGGATTGCAAGGGCAGGCTTTGGGGCACAGTCTAGGGGGCATTTGTCCTCCTGAGGGTGGGAGGTGAGCAGTGCTGAGTTGCCATAGCTAAAGCCTTGAAGGCAGAGGCAATGCCAGGATCTCTGCTCTTACCCTAGCTGCCCCCAGAGCCAACAAGAAACTGGCATTATGTGGGTGACAGTCACATGGGGACCCCCAGCATGGTCACTGCTTTTGGACGTGGAAATTGAGCGAGCAATGCTTCTGTCTTGGGCTCTGGCCATGGCTTCTTAAAAGGAGAGGATTTTCCGTTTGGCAGGGCATAGGGACCCTGGGAGGAAGGTGTGCTCACAGCACTGCAGCATCTCCCAGGCAAGACCCTCTCCCAGTTTGGTGTCAGAGAGAGGTTTGTGCCTTTCTGAGGGCAATTCCCTGGAGATCCCACGCAGGGATGCTCCTTGCCCTTCAGGGGATATGGGCTGAGGAGAGGGACCAGGGAGCACCAGAAATGTAAATAGCCCCATCCACCTGGCTGCTTCAGAAGGCTTTTAATCCCAGTCTGGAGGGGACACTGGCAGCAAGGGCAGGGATGGCAGTGACAGGCAGAGCCAGCTGGGCACAGGCAGCTCTTGGCTGCGCTCCAGGGACAGATGAGCCATCCTGGCCCAGCAGCTGCAGGGCTGTGCCAGGCCCCTGCAGCGGGGTGCCAGCTCCTGCCTGGGAGGGGGTGCAGCACCTCTGCCCAGTGAGCCCCAGGCCCATTTCTAGCAGGTCACTTTGCCAGGCAAATGTCTGTCATTAGGCAGGAGGTCTTGAGCCCAAACCCTCCATTCCCTGGGAGCTTCCTTATCATCCCAGGCTAAAGGGAAGCCGTGATGCAGCTGGTTTGTCCCACAGTGACTGTGCGGGGTCTCCAGGACAGGCCCAGCAAGCCCTCAGCTGGAGAGGATGAGAAGGTGTCAGTGCTGCCTGTAGGAGGAAGGCTGTGGGGGAGTGAGAGATGAGCAGCAGGGAGGAGAGGCACAGAGGAGCAGTGCCCTGGGCCAGGCACCTTTAGGTGGAGCAGTTTGTAGGGATGGGTACCCAAAGGCTCAGGGCAGGGGCTGGGCACCAGGTCCTGTGATAAGAGGAAGGAGCTTTAATCAACATCCNGGGGGAGGGGGGGGGCGCGGCGGGCGGGGGGGGGGGGGGGGGGGGGGTGTTGGAGGGGGGGGGGGGGGGTCATGCTGCAGGCCAGAGAGTGGCATGTGGGGGCTCAGCATGCCGCCCCTTGTCCCCAGGGTGCTGCTTGGGGTGCGCAGGGGAGCACAGATGGGGTGGCAGCAGGGGCTGGCCCAGAGTCACGGGGGTGGCCGTGCGTGGTGAGGACAGCAGGGGAGGTGACAGTCGGTTCTAATGAAGCGTTCTCTCCTGCTTGCCTTTGCAATCCCCAGGAGAAGATCGAATACGCCTTCCTCATCTTCTTTGCCATCGAGGCCATGCTCAAGATAATTGCCTACGGCTTTCTCTTCCACATGGATGCCTACCTCCGGAACGGCTGGAACGTGCTCGACTTTTCCATTGTCACTCTAGGGTAAGGAAAAGTGGGAAGGCTGCTGCTGTTCAGCTCGTGCCAGGCCTGTTCCACAGCCAGTCAGGGACTGGTTTTCCTAGTGATTGCAGTGTTTGGGGACAACTCCTCATCTAAGTTCATGGCCTTCTCCTGTGGGCTCCCTTTTCCTGCTCTGACATCCACTGGGATCCTCTCTAGCTCCCGTTTCTTCCTCTCTTGACTCCTTCATGCCTCTTAGCTCTCCTTGCCCTGGAGAAAGGGGGTGGCAGGGGGTCCTCCAGGGTTTGCACATGGGGTGGGAGGTCCCAGGCTGTCAGCAATGGAGCTGTGCCCAGGAGCTGGCCTTGCCAAGAGCTGCCCCCTGGGTGAGGCTGAGCACGGCTGGCAGCCGTGGCCTCACTTTTCTGCCTGCAGAGCTCTGAATCCTTAGCTCAGATTTCTTGGTCTCCGTTCTCATGCCCTTCTCTTCTTCCTTATCCTTCCTTCTGCTTCTCCTCCTTCCTCCCTTGTGCCCTGGCTCTTTCAGGCTCATCACCATGACCCTGGAGCAGGTCAATGTGAAGCAGGGGGGGCCGTCGGGGGGAAAAGGCGGCTTTGACGTGAAGGCCCTGCGAGCGTTCCGTGTGCTGAGACCCCTGCGCCTGGTGTCCGGAGTGCCGAGTGGGTGCTGGGTGCCCTGCTGGCAGGAAGGGCTGGTGGGTGGATGGGACCTCTGGGCCTGGCCAGGGTGGGGAGCCATGGGACAGGCTTCTTGTTGCTGCTGGATCAAGCCCAGCCACGAAGTAGGTGTAGAGGAGGCACAGGTTCTTGCTTGTTCCTCCAGCTGGTAGCTGTCAGCCCTGGGGATCTGCAGGTTGGCACGCATGTGGCTGCCTCCCTGGCTCGGTGTCAGTACCTTTGGGTGGCCAGGATCTCGCTTGAGTTTCCCAGAGCAGGGATCTTGTTCTTCCATAACTCCTGTGAATACAGCTGGGGTGAGAGCACCAGAACAAAGGGAGGGGCATGAAGCAGCCTTCAGCACTGCCTGGCTCTGTTGTGCTCTTCCACCTGCTTTCATGGTGGGTAGAACAAAGGATTTCCTGCTTCAGAGATTTCAGTCCCACCCCACCTGTGCCACTCTTCCCTTGGCAAGGGGCATTTCAAAGGCTGCTTGTTGGTGGGCTGGCAGGGATGCAAGGTGCACCCAAAGCCGTTTAGGAAGTGGTTGACCTCCTCTCCCTTCATCTTTGTGCAGGCCTTCAGGTCGTCCTGAACTCCATCATCAAGGCCATGGTGCCGCTGCTCCACATCGCCTTGCTGGTCCTCTTCATGATCATCATCTACGCCATTGTCGGGCAGGAGCTCTTCAAGGGCCGCATGCACAAGACCTGCTACTACCTTGGGACAGGTGGAGCTGTGGTGGGGGGATGCAGCAGCGTCGTCTCTGTGTGGCTGCTGGGAGGCCGCAGGGGTTCTGCGTTCAGCAGAGAGCGTGGCCCTGCCAGCACCAGGCCTGGGAGCGTGGCAGGACTGAGGGATGCGAGAAACAGCGCGCAGCTGGGTCTGAGGGGTGCTGAAAGGGGAGGAAGCGTGGGCTGCTGCGTTTGGCCGGACCTGCTGCTCACACCATGGCTTTGCTCCTCAGATGTGATTGCCACAGTGGCATCAGAGAAGCCAGCCCCGTGCACCAGCTCCGGCCACGGGCGGCACTGCAGCATCAACGGCACCGAGTGCCGCGGCGGCTGGCCCGGCCCCAACAACGGCATCACCCACTTTGATAACTTCGGCTTCGCCATGCTCACGGTCTACCAGTGCATCACCATGGAGGGCTGGACTGAGGTTCTCTACTGGGTAGGCTGCAGCACTTTGTGCCCAGCTCGGTGGACGTGATGCTGGTCTTGCCTCATCAGGGCAGGGAATGCCCTCCTGGAGACAGGACCCCGTGCAGGGCTCAGTCTCTGCCAGGGAAAGACTTCTTGCCCCCACCAACCTTCTTGCTGTGATGCACGTCCCAGAACGCGCCAGTCATGTCTCTGCATCCCTGCAGGCACTGCCTAAGCTGTCCTTGCTCTCCGGGTAGACAGGAGATTGCCCCAGCTCCCACCTTCGTGAAGGGGTGCGGGCCAGGGACAGCAATGACTGGTGGGTGCTCCTCCAGCAAACCCCCCTGTGGGCTCCCTTTTGGAGACAGTCGTGCCGAAGCTTAGGCTAGGGGCTGGTGTTTAAATCTGCTCCCAAAATGCTTGGGTGTGGCTGTAAACCAGACACAGAGTTCTAGGCAGCCAGGGCTTGGAGCCAGGTTTATGTGCCACCATCCCGAGCTCTCCCTTTGGAGGGGGCAAAGATCCCAGAGGCTGTTGAGGGGTCCTAAGGGGAAAGAGACAGCAGACAGTGCTTTCAGAACATTTCACCCGCATCTCTCCTTGCCAGGTAAATGATGCCATGGGGAATGAATGGCCCTGGATCTACTTTGTCAGCCTTATCTTACTTGGCTCCTTCTTCGTGCTCAACCTGGTGCTGGGGGTGCTCAGTGGGTAAGTGCCACCCTGCCCTTTCTGCCAGCAGAGTTTTAACTGGTTTGAACTCTACATGAAAAAAGCCTGGAAAAGTTCTGTTCTTTTTCCTCTCTCATTCCTCTCCTTTTTTTTTTTTTTTTTTTTTTTTTTTTTGTTTTGCATGCTTAGAAACACTGAGCCATGGGTTACTTTTTCTGTTAGTGTCCACAGCTTTCTGAGGATTTAGCTCAACTCTCAGCACAGAAATCTTTTCCCTGTGGCACAAGCAGCTGTCAGCAAGCCCAGCCTGGGAGGACATGAGCTGTGGTGTGTTCTGCCAGCACACACAGCAAAGGGAGCTGAGCAGGGAGCAGTGGTCACTCCACAGCTGTGGGTCTGGACACTCCTCACTGCTGCCTCCAGCTGCCCTCCTGCTGTGAGCACACGCACTTTTCTCATGGCCAGCCTAAGGAGAACATCTCTGATGAGTGCAAGGGATCCAAGGGAATGATTGTTAGTCTAATTACTGCTCCAACAGCCTCATCCAAGTACACCAATGAGCTGTCATCAGTCTGTTATGACAATCTAGGCCAAATTCAATTAGTGTTGGTACAGTTAAAACCTGAGATGTTACACTCGACCTACCAAGCATTGCTGTGGGACTGCTACCATCCCAGTTTTGTTACTGGGAAATATGTGCTGTCCTGGGAAGTGAGGGGGGCTTTTCTCCTCGGATCTATGTAGGGTCAGGGTCTTTTTTATATGTTTCAATCTTTGTTTGTGCAAGTGGATCACACTTATCACCTCTATTAGTTCACAGGGTTGGTTATACCCTAATTACTTGGATTTGTTAGGCCTCTTTTATGACAAGAACCGTGCCACTGCAACTTTAAAACAGATTGGGTATTACTATAACTAAAACAAGTTTAAAAGCACAAGATAAACCACAGGAACCTGACTCTTGTGTAGAGCTGGCTGCAACAGCAGGACAAGCTGGACTACAGTCATCTGATCCTGGAGTAAGTTACTGGCACAGCAAAGGTTCTGAAGTATTTTTGCAAATACAGCTAAGTTATGTTTGAGATCAGGAAAATTATTGTTATAGTGTCTGAGACCTGCTACTAACACATGGCAACAGCAGCATGGCTGGGCAGCAGGTCTGCAGTCCTGCCAGACACCAGGAGAGAAAAGAAATTAATTGAAAGAGAGCAGGAGGAGTGGGCAAGGGCATTGGCAGACCTGTCCTTTCCATGTTACCATGAAAAGAGGGTCCTGTTTACCTGCTGTGTGATGAGCTCACCTTCTCCATGTGGACAGCTTGGGGCAGGTTTTTGCCCCCTGGATGGGTGAGGGCCAACTCTGATGCTTAGCAGGACCGGGGAACTGCCCTGGCCTCCAGCATCTGGTGTCAATTGGCCTGTCCAGCTGTAGCAGCCTGCAGCGAGGAGCTCCCAAAGAGCAGCAGTGGTGGGGAAGGAACCCTGCCTCCATCAGTGATGGCTCCCATGGCCTTGCATCGTGGGCCAAGAGAGAGGAAACTCCCTGGAGCAGTGGAGTGGCAGTGCTGGTGGCAGGGTATTTCACGACTTTCAACTGATGCCTGGGGTGGCTGCCTAAAAACAGAGGCTAGACAGGAATAAGGGAATAAAGGCAGGTATTTATTTGAAGGGCCTTCAAAGGTCCACCCTGGGCACGTCAAAGGCTGCACCCAAGATGGACCCCGGGTCACGGGTTCTTCACACTTTTATAAGTTTGGTTCATTTGCATATCAGGGTTAATTGTCCAATTATAGCCTCAGTTCATGATGTAATTACCCCACGTTTGCCCTCCTCTCCAGAGGCTTTTAGTTTACACATTTTGAGGCCTGGTGTCCTTGAAGAGCAAACCTAGAGAGGTTTGTTGTGTCTAACCAGCGTGAGAGAGCAGCAGCTGACAGGGCACACGAAACTTCAGAGCTACACACCAGATTTGAAAAGTATAAAAGTTAAAACCTAAGGCATCACTACAAGGCCTGGCCTGGCACAGAGCTGTGGTTCCTGACCTCCACGCCATCCCCTGAGTCGGTGCCTCTTGCCTTGTCCCAGCGAGTTCACCAAGGAGCGCGAGAAGGCCAAGTCGCGGGGCACGTTCCAGAAGCTGCGGGAGAAGCAGCAGCTGGAGGAGGATCTGAAGGGCTACATGGACTGGATCACCCACGCTGAGGTCATGGACAGTGATCGGGCCAGGGGAGAAGGTACCAGCTCTGCTTGGTCACAGACCCTTAGCGTGGGGGTTGGGTTCCCAGTGCTGGCCACCTAGAGAGGCAGGGTGGGAATCTTTGAAGAAGTCACAAAGGCTCATTTTACCCGAAAACCCCATAAAACAAAATGCTTTGGCTTCTGCAGAAGATAATTTCCTTCCTTTTTTTTTTTTTTAAATTTCCTGAATAATTTTGTTGAATCTGACCCAAACCAGCAATAATTTATCCCTGGTGCTAAACCTCCACCTCAACCATAGTATTTAATATTTGCAGACCCCAAGCAAGGCCTGAGTCTCCTTTGGCAAGAGGCACCTAAATGGCCATGAGGAGCGTGTACCCCTGGTGTGCAGGGGTGCAGTGCAGGGCCACAAGCTCTCACACTAGCAGGCATGAATTTCTTGCCATCACTTGACAGTTTCAAGGGGTTAGAAGTGGCTCAGGGAAGGAGGTGGATATGCAGGCACCTTAAAAAAGCTCAGCAAAGCCTGAAGAGCTCTACCACAGAGCCACAGTGTTTACCATGCCACCCTGCCTGGTGAAAGCACTTTAGATGCCTCAAGCTGAGTGATGCATGTGTGCAGAGAGCCTTAGGAAATGGTGGGACAGACAAAATGCCTCTTCCAGAGCTGTGACCTGTGTTCTGTTCAGCCTTTGCTCAGATCCCAGCTGGCCCCAGTTTTCTCCATGCTGGGGTACCTGCTGCTGTCCCTCTCCAGGCTGCAGCTGCTGTTCCTGCAGGGCAGGAGTTCCTGGTGCCTCGTGCTTGGTTTGCACCTGGCCCTCAAAGCCTTCTGCCCAAACTTTGGTTCCTGGCTCCCTGGGATGGCACTGAGTTCCCTTCTGATGGGGAAGCTCTTCCTGGTGTGCTTCTGGAAGAGATTCCCTCCCACATGTTCTTCCCAAGGGCTCCAAGAAAAGCCTGTGATGTCATTCCCTTTAGGTATGATGGCATCGGATGAAGGAGGGTCAGAGACAGAGAGCTTGTACGAAATTGAGGGCATGAACAAGTGGATTCTCTTCTTGTAAGTATGCTCTGGCTGAGCTGTCTGCTTGCACGTGGGCTTCCACTGTCTCTCACTTGCTGGCCCAACTGGGCCAGGCTTTCCTGGCCAGCCACCAGTTTCTGGCAGAGAGACAGGGACTGGTGCTTGGGGGAAGATGCAAACATTGAGGCAGCAAGCAGGGAATTTGGCCATGGTACTGGCAGAAAGCTCTTCAAGGTGAACAATGCTGTGGGACGAGGCTCTAAGCGTCCTCCCATGGCCTGTGCAGCACGGTGTGCAGTTCAGGAGCTGTGCCTGCAGCCCCAACCAGAGGTGCTGGAGACAAAAATTAAGTTCCAGGGGCAGGTTATGGTCCTCATCCCTTGTCAGGGAAGGCCCCCAGAGGAGGGAGCAGGGCTGGCTTTGCCGTGCAGGCACAGCCCAAGGACCTGGGTCTGGCCAGCTCTGCTGATCCTTTGCCATCTCTCCAGCCGTCAGTGGAGGCGTTGGAACCGAATGTTTCGTAGGAAGTGCAGGGATGTGGTGAAGTCCAAGTTCTTCTACTGGCTCGTCATCCTGATGGTGGCACTGAACACCCTCTCCATCGCCTCTGAGCACCACTTCCAGCCAGTCTGGCTGACACAGGTGCAAGGTAAGCAGAGCCTGAGAGAGAAGGAGGGCCCAGGACACCCTGCTGCCCCAGAGACTGGTGTGAACTCCTACAGTGAGCACACAGCCACCCTGGCACAGCACAGGGGCTCGTAGACACACACAGAGCCTGCACTCAGTGTGTGCATGACCCTTGCTGCCACACAGCTCACACTGACCATGCACATGTGCTCTTAGGGACATGGTCTTGCCTGGTGAACACACCCGGAGTGTCCATTGGCACCTCTGCACAGGAGCACACGTGGCACACGCTCGAGCAGTGCAGCCACACACATTTATGCACTGCCTGCACCTCCACGCACCCATCCAGTGCAGCCACACACATTTATGCACTGCCTGCACCTCCACGCACCCACCCAGTGNCTTTGATGCCCTGCCTTCCCCTCCACGCACCCACCCAGTGCAGCCACACACATTTATGCACTGCCTGCCCCTCCACGCACCCACCCAGTGCAGCCACACACATTTATGCACTGCCTGCACCTCCACGCACCCACCCAGTGCAGCCACACACATTTATGCACTGCCTGCACCTCCACGCACCCACCCACGCTCACACAGAGGCACATGGAGCACAGGTGTGCACACACACAGAACTCAGCCCCACGGGCACACGCACAGCCTACGTGCCCACCCTGCAAGGACTCACGGGCACTGTACAGGTGTGCTCACACACACAAGTGTGCAGTTGCACATCACCCCCTCCTCTTCCTCCTCTGTGTGGTCCCCAAAAAACAGCAGCTCAGGGCGGGGTGGGCCAGAGGAGGGTGAGCAGCAGTGCCCTCCTTCCCTGCCTGCCCAGCCGTGCTGGGGTTGAGGTCCCTGCTGTGACAGGCCAGGTCTCCCACCCCAGACAATGCCAACCGGCTGCTGCTCGCCCTCTTTGTGGCCGAGATGCTGCTGAAGATGTACGCGCTGGGGCTGCGCCAGTACTTCATGTCGCTCTTCAACCGCTTCGACTGCTTCGTGGTGTGCTCGGGGATCCTGGAGACCATCCTCGTGGAGCTGGGCACCTTGTCCCCTCTGGGCATCTCCGTGCTGCGCTGCATCCGGCTCCTGCGCATCTTCAAGATCACCAGGTTGGGGAGGGAGCTGTGGGTGCTGGCAGCTGGTGGTGCCCTGGGCATCACCCACAGTTCCCCGGGCATCACCCACAGTTGCTGGGCATCACTGACCCTGTCTCCAGGGGAGGCTGCAGCGTGAACAGAGCTGGTGGCTGCTGGGCAGAGGAATGAGGCCAAGCTGGGGATTTGTCTCCAGGACATGGTTTACTGGGAGTGGCGAGTAGGACAGAGCTGAGGCCCCACTCCAGCTCTGGGTTCTAGGTTGTTGTGACTGGGGGTGCTGTGGGCCAGGACTTGTAGCTCTTCTTTCTGGCCCCAACCCATTGTGTGTTCACCTCTCTTCCCCATCCTGCTTGCTGGCACCCTGTGCAGGCAGCAGTGTTATCTTGTTTGTCACACCATGTCTGCAGCTTCATTTTTTCCTCCTGGAGCCTGCCTGGAGCAGTCCCAGAGCCCAGCCTGGCTCCAGAGTCCCCCTTGTTGGGCTGCTGGCACATCACCTTGGTCCCTTTGGCTGGGTTCCCTGTGCCTGCCCGGTCCTGCCCACAGCCTTCCCCACTCTTTCACCTCTCGCATGCCCCTGTCTCTCCTCTCCCCAGGTACTGGACATCTTTGAGCAACCTGGTGGCCTCTCTGCTCAACTCAGTCCGCTCCATTGCCTCTCTGCTCCTCCTTCTCTTCCTCTTCATCATAGTTTTTGCCCTGCTGGGCATGCAGCTCTTTGGGGGCAAGTTTGATTTCGAGGACATGAAAGTGCGGCGCAGCACGTTCGACAACTTTCCCCAGGCCCTCATCAGTGTCTTCCAGGTTTGGGGCTGTGGGAAGGGCAGCGGGGGGCTGGGGGTCTCACCTGAGCTGTGGGTCTCCAGGCAGGAGTTAGGTCTCGGGGGGATGTGGGTTTGTGGGGGTGATGTGGCTTTGAGACAGGAACAGAAATGCAGCTGGAGTTATGAGTGATGGTTCAGGTTCAGGGCTGAGCAGAAAGGAGGGTTTGACCGTGGGGCTGGAGGGGCTGTGAAGGTTTGAGGCTGGAGCCAGCAAGGTGGGATCAGTCTGGGGGGTTCTGTCATGCTCTGCCGTGGATGCTCTCGAGTCTTTATTACTGCTCTGCTCCCAGATCCTGACGGGAGAGGACTGGAATTCAATCATGTATGATGGGATCATGGCCTACGGGGGCCCGTCCTTTCCTGGCATGCTGGTCTGCATCTACTTCATCATCCTCTTTGTTTGTGGGAACTGTATCCTCTGCCTGCAAAGCCAGGCCCAGGCCCCCTGCACCCAAACCCATGGCACCAAGTGCACAGGACTGGGGAGGGGGGAAGCAGGGGCTTCCCTCAGTGTTTCAGTGCTTGCCTTAAGCTTTTCAGCTCTGAACAGCCATGGAATAAACCACAGGCTTCAGGGCTTGCACTGGTGGTGTCTGAAGGCTGGGGTCTGGAGGAAAGCACATCTGGAGCAGGTCTGGATGACTGGCAGGCAGAGATTCAGCCAGAGAGGGCAGCCAGCTCAGCGCTCAGTGCTCACAAGGGATGGCTGCTGGTTAGGGATCACCAGCCAGGGTTATCACAAGGGCCAAGTGGCTGCAGGGTTTCTAAGGGCATCCTGGAGACCATGGATGGCTCTGGCCACCTCCTCCAGACAGGAACCATGTCCTTAGCACTGTTCTCCCAGATATCCTCCTCAATGTTTTCCTGGCCATCGCGGTCGATAACCTGGCTGAGGCCGAGAGCCTGACCTTAGCCCAGAAGGCCAAAGCAGAGGAACGCAAACGGCGGAAGATGTCCAGGTGAGCGCTGCCATCCCTGGCCACGGGAGCTCCCAGATGACGTGCTTGGGTGTGAGGGGACACAATGACCTTTGCCGTGGCCCCTGCCCAGGCTTCAGTTCCTGCTCTCCCCTCCTCTCTGCTTAGAGGTTACCCAGAGAAGTCTGAAGAGGAGAAGCAGATGCTGGCAAAGAAACTGGAGCAGAAAGCAAAGGGAGAAGGGATTCCCACAACAGCCAAGGTCAGTTCTGGTGGAGGTGAGCCTTGGAGAGCTCCTGGGGAGGGCCCAGGCTCCTCCCACCAGCCGGGATAGACAAAGGCTTGGAGCCAGCCTGGGTCTGGACTCTCGACCAGAATCACTCCTCGCTGTAGCATCCTCTGGTGATGGGTGCTGTTGGTGACGGGGGCTCTCTGGGCCTAGACAGGACATGTTGCCTGGTGACACAGCTCCACTGCTGGGGATCCTTTTTCTCCGATTCATTTCCCTGCCCATGGCCAGTGGTCAGTGGCTGAGATGATCTGGTGCACACCAGTGTGGAGTGGAGCAAAGCAAGTCAGCAGCATCCCAGATCTCCCTTATGCCCACACCAGCACCCCCATCTGCAAACCCCTCTGTTCAGCTGTGCTGGCTGCATGCTGAGCTGCCCCTGAGAATCCTCTGGCCAGCAGCTACTTCCCTATCCACTATCCAGAGATGCCCTTAGAAACTCACCCAAGAGTTGCTCTGTATCTTACTCCACCTCTGGCCTATTTGCATGGCTCCAGGCTCTTTCCCAGCACACATTCCCGTTTCCCATCCTCAATGGATGCAGCAGCATCCCCTCACCCAGCCTGGGCCAGCTCTCCATGTGCTTGGTGCTGTATGGGCCAAACGCAGAGATGCTGCTTGTCCCCCAGGATGAGAGGGTCTGGCCAGCTGGCACGTGCAGCTGCACATCCTCCTCTCTGTCTCTCCCTTGTTTCAGTTGAAAGTGGATGAATTTGAATCCAATGTCAATGAGATCAAAGACCCCTACCCTTCTGCAGACTTCCCAGGTAAGACTTGTCCCTGGCAGGGCAGCAGGAAGGCTGAGGAGGCACTGCAGAGGGAGAGTGTGTGAGGAGCAAAAGATGCAGTGAATTTTCACCAGCCTTGGGGTACTGAGGTCCCTCTGGCTTGCATGCCAGATCAGGATCATGGGATCGGAAGATTGTCCATAAGGTCATATTCCCTCTCCCAGTCTGGATGATCCTTTTCTTTTCCCTTCTCACGGTCATCCTGCAGGTGATGATGAGGAAGATGAGCCTGAAATCCCCCTGAGTCCTCGGCCACGTCCCCTTGCAGAGCTGCAGCTGAAGGAGAAAGCTGTGCCCATGCCTGAAGCCAGCTCCTTCTTCATCTTCAGCCCAACCAACAAGTAGGCACTGCCCCTTCTCCCTGCCCTGTAGGGCCAGACATGGCCCATGGCCCCAGCTGCTCACAGCGGGGTCCTGTTTGTGCATGACAGCCAGTTCTGAAGGGAACCAGCTCACAGATATCCTTCCGTGCCTCGGGCCTTCCTGTCCTCAGGGTTTAGCCATAACCCCCTGCCAGGCTGCCATGACCATGTCTGATGTCCCTCTGGCCCCTTGCAGCATCTCAAGGCATTTCTGTCCCTGGCAGGTTTCGGGTCCTGTGCCACAGGACTGTTAATGCCACCTGGTTCACCAACTTCATCCTGCTCTTCATCTTGCTCAGCAGCATTTCCCTGGCAGCTGAGGATCCCATCCGGGCCGAGTCCTTCCGCAACAAGGTGCCCGCGGAGATGTGGAGGGTTGGGATGGGTGGGGGAGACCTCGTGGAGACTCCCAGCTCCCCAGCAAGCAGGGCCTTACTTGCCAGATGCTGTGCCTAGGCTGAGATTCCAGCCCTGCCCCTGGGAGGGCAGTGCCTCCCAGGCTGGATGTGCTTTCCAGTCACGGTGCAGCTGGGACAGGGTTTTACTGCTCCGTGGCTCAGTTTACTTCTGGGTGAAGAGATCCACCCGACAGGGTGTGCAAGGTTATTTTGGTTTGAAACTGTGGTGACTTAGTGGGGAAGGAGACATCCTGTGAGGAGCCAAACTGGATCTCTGGTGTGTGCAGTGCCCTCGAATACTGCTGGCTTGCAGTGGTGGGAGCCACGGCTCCTGTCCTGCAAGGTGCCAATGGGTCTGGCAGGGACTGGGGGATCTCACATGAGACAGCTTCCCAGGGCACTTGGGGGTTTTGGGGATCAGATGCTTTCAGGTGAATCAGGTCAAGCCTAACTCACTTGGAAAGGGAGAGCTGTGTCCCAGCTGCAGGTTGGATCATGCACTGGAGAAAATCAGCAAAGTTCAGGAGGAGAAGTTCACGAGTCTTCTTGGTACTGGGTTTAGAGACTCTGTTGAGCTAGATGGGCTCCCCAGTCCACAGAGTGGACAATTCCAGGGTGTTTGAAGACACTGAAGCATTTCCCATGTCACCCAAATCTCATCCAGTACTGGTGTCTCTGCCCCCAGATTCTCGGGTACTTTGACATCGGTTTCACCTCTGTCTTCACCGTCGAAATCGTCTTGAAGGTGAGTCCTTCGCCCCATGGTCCTGCCATGAGCATGGCCTAGCACACAGGTCTAGACTGTCATGGCCATGGACACTCACACTCTTTAGGCATTCATGCTCCTGAAGGTCTCAGTGAGGAGGAACTGCTGGCTGGTCCTCCCCGAGAGTTCCTTCATGCAGTCTGGGAGAAGTTCACGAGTCTCCAGAGGCCATGTGTCCTCTCCAGTGGTGTCAGGCAGCTAAGTCAGCTGTGCTGTGACATGGGGACACATCAGCCATGGCACCAGCACTTTCATTCTGATGTGCCATTAAGAAAAAGAGACAAAGAGAAAGCAGTGAAAACCTCTGGACAAAAGCTGCAATCCAAGCTGCTGCCACCTGTTGTTCCACTCCAAGAGTCTTTACTATTCTCCTCTTTAATTTGCTGACTGACTGGGAGAGTTTTGTCTCCAGCCAGTGCTGCACAGAGGACTTCCACCTGAAGTCAACTTCCTGCCTGGCTGCAGAGGTCTGAGCAGGACAGGGAGCTGTGAGAAGTCCCTTGTGCCTTGTCCAGCCTTCCCTCTTTGGAGGGACCATGCACCTGATCCCTGCCCAGCCTCTTTCCTAACTCCTTCTGCTCCCCAGATGACAACCTACGGTGCTTTCCTGCACAAAGGCTCCTTCTGCAGGAACTCCTTCAATATCCTTGATTTACTGGTGGTCGCTGTCTCCCTCATCTCCATGGGAATCGAGTAAGCACAGAGTGGGCACTGATCTCTTCTGGCTGGTGGGGCAACTGGGGATGGTGGGTGGAGAAGGAGCAGCCAGCCCAGTGGCTGCCCATGTGTCCGTAACGTCACGTTTAGGGGACATGGACAACTACCCACGAACACCTTGAGTGTCAAAGGTCAAGGAGGTCAAAGGACACTCTTTGAGTGTCAAAGGTCTATGGGTAGAAATTCAATTTGGATCCACTTTCTCCAGCTGCTGGTGTCACTTGTCACTTACGTGGGGTGATGGCCGGTGACATCCGCGTGTCTCTGCCATCCCTTATCCCTCACTGCTGCCCCCAGCCTGCCCTCCATGGCTGCTTGGTGGGGCTGCGCCAGCCTGGCCTGGGCAGGGAAGTCGCCTCATCTCAGCTGTGCCTTCCTCCCCAGGTCCAGTACCATCTCTGTGGTGAAGATCCTCCGGGTGCTGAGGGTGCTGAGGCCTCTGCGAGCCATTAACAGGGCCAAGGGGCTGAAGGTAAGCGAGAGGCTGGGATGGGGGGACCTCCTCCCAGGGCAGTCCTACCAGGAGGTTACGATCCAATTCCCACTACCCATCTGTGGAAGGGGTCTGCCCAATCCCTCTGCTCCTGGCAGGCTCCCATTCTTCCTGGAGTGGGAGGGTGTGAGACACAGAGCAGGGGCTTGCCCCGAACGTGCTCACACCTGCACTGTCCTCCACCTCTGCAGCACGTGGTCCAGTGTGTGTTCGTGGCCATCAAGACCATCGGTAACATTGTGGTTGTCACGACGTTGCTGCAGTTCATGTTTGCCTGCATCGGAGTTCAGCTCTTCAAGGTGAGCGGTGCCTCAGGCGGGCAGGAGGGACCTTCTGCTTGAGCACATCCTGGCCAGGCTCTCCTGGGCATCACCTTGGGGATGGTGTCTGCTGCGCTGGGGTCAGCACAGGCTGTGCTCTCTGTGCTCCGTGAGGGGACCCGCCTGCTCCAGGCCGGGCAGTGAGGGGAGGGCAGGAAGCACCCAGGGTGCTGTCAGGTCCTGCACCCGTAAAGGGGCCAACTGCCTCACCTCACTCGTGCCTCAGTTTCCTCTTTCTGAGGCAGCAGGCGCTTCTGGCTGATTTCCTCCGTGCTTTGATTGTGAAAGGTTTCCTTTCTCACGGCACCGCTCCTGCTCTCTGGGCCTCGGCTGCTCTAAGGCCCTGGCTGAGCTCAGTTTTGTTCTAATAACTGAGCTTAAATTCCGAGCTGATGTGGGAAGAGCTTTCAGGACACCCAGCAGACTGAGCAGACCTGTCAGCATACCTCAGCTTTTAGTTAAATCTCTGGTTACCGCTTTCTCCCCTATTTTCCAGACTCCCCCATAGGGTGAGCTAGGTAGGCCTCAGCTCAGGGCCGTGGAAGGTTTGTTCCCATCACCAGGCAGTGCTTCCTGATCTCAGCCTGGGACTGACCCCAGGTCTGCCATGACTCTGGAACCCCCTGTGAACGGGGCTGTTGGCAGGCGCAGTGGGGAGGCCGGTGGTGGTGGGCCAAGGCCGGGGCCGGGGGCTGCATGGAGGTGGTGGGGGAGGGACTGACTGAGGGCTGGGATGAAGTCAAACCTCCCCAGGGCCTCTGAAGTCAAAGCAACGCCATGGCCACTTCTGGTCTCTGTTGAATGCAGGGCAAGTTCTACAGTTGCACAGACCCGTCCAAGCTGACGGAGAAGGAGTGCAGGTAAGAGCTCTCTGCAGCTCCCAGGTGGGCAGTGCCCAGGGATGGGAGCTGGGGGGGATGTGGTGAGGGATGCTTGTGCTCCTGCATGGGAATGTCGCATCCAAAAAGTGGACCTGAGGTGTCATTGTGCTCTCCCTCACCCTGGGGTAAATCGAGAACAAGCACAGGGCTGTCCTCCCCTCGCAGGGACCGAGGAGGCCCAGGCCAGTGCTGCAGCCCGTGGGCTGAGGGGGGCCCTGCCAGTGAGCACTGCATCCCTTCTGCTGCAGGGGTCAGTTCATCAACTATGTGGACGCGGACCCCACGCAGATTGAGGTCCAGGAGCGGGTCTGGATGCACAGCCCCTTCCACTTCAACGACGTCTTCTCAGCCATGATGTCACTTTTCACGGTCTCCACCTTCGAGGGCTGGCCAGAGTGAGTCTGTGCTAAGGGAAGGTCTGTACTGGGAGCAAGGCAGTGCCATGGGCCTTGGCCAGGGTAAAGAAAGGAGAGCTATCCAGGCTGAGAAGCAGGACCAGTCACCCTGGCAGTGGCTGTGGAGTTGGCAAGGTTACCCAAGCAGCCCTGTCCCAACGTTGTTGGGTGTCCCCAAAGCTCTCTGTAACCTTGAAGAGGAGACATGGTCCTTCCCACCTAATCAGGACTTCTGTTGCCTCGATTTCCCTCCTGTAGGCTGCTGTACATGGCCATTGACACCAATGCTGAGGATGCAGGCCCTATCTACAACTACCGGGTGGAGATTGCAATGTTCTTCATCATCTACATCATCCTCATTGCCTTCTTCATGATGAACATCTTTGTGGGCTTTGTCATCGTCACCTTCCAGGAGCAAGGGGAGAATGAGTACAAGAACTGCGAGCTGGACAAGAACCAGGTAATGGGGCTGCTGGAACAGGACAAGGAGGACCAGCCCTGGGTCTGGCACTGCTGGGGCTGGCTGGTTTGGATCAGCCCTTCTTTGTGGTGACACTGCTGACACAGATGAGTTGGACCTGCCCCAGGTCTGTTTGCTGCTGGGGCAGGGCCAGCTGGACCCATGTCTAGCACAAAACAAGCCTCTGAAGGAAGGGCAGAGGGGACCAGAAACAGGGAGTGGGCCTCCCTGGACAGGGAGGGTGCCCAGAGTGAGCTGGAGCAGAGGGTTGTGCCAGTTCTGGGCTCCTCAGCACAAAAGCAACATGGATGTACTGGATTGAGTCCAGCAAAGGGCTGTCGAGGTGATGGAGGGTCTGGAGCATCTCAAGAGGGTCTGGGAGTCCAGTCTGGTGTTCAGAAGGCTCATAGGAGCCTTACCTGTGGGTATAAACACCAGTGGGAAGGTACAGAGGAGACTGAGCCAAGCTCTTTTCAGTCATGCCCAGTGACAGGAAAAAATGCAATGGACACAGACTGAAGAAAATGAGAAATTCCATTTAAACCTTTAAAAAGCCTTTTTTTATGGTGATGGTGGTCAAGCACTGGAACAGGTTGCCCAGAGAGGCTGTGAAGCCTCCATCTTTGGAGCTATTCAAAAGCCAGCTGTCCTGGGCAGCATGCTGCAGTTGGCCCTGCTTTGGGCAGGGAACTGTGACTAGACGAGCTCCAGAGGTACCTTCTGCTGCCAACCCTGCTGTGATGCTGCCATGCCGTCCTTCTGGCTGGGGACAGCAAGGCTGAAAGCAGCAGAGGCATTGGCAGAGGATGTGGGACATGCTGGGGAGGACATTGGACAGGGGTGCCTGCTGGCCCAGGAGTGCTGTCACGCTCCTGCACTGAGGCAGCACGGGCAGCTCGAGCTGGGGGTGCCAGGGGGATGTGAACCACCCAGAAACCCAGCAGAGATGGCCCTGGGCTGCTGGGGAGGGACAGGCCTGTGCAGCCTTCTCAGTGCCTTCTTCAGCCCTGGTTCACGTGATGTCTTCAGGGTGCCCTGAGCTGGTCCTGAGAGACCCTGGGGAAGTGTTGGGACAAGCAGGCAGGCTCTGGGCTGGAGGGGTCAGGCCAAGGGCAGCATGGCCATCTTTGGAGGCAAAAGATGCCTTTGGAAACTTGTCCCATGTGGGTGCTCTGGGGTGTTTTTGCAGGAAGCACAGCGGTTGCATGCCCCACTGCTGTACCTGCCCCACTGCTGTACCTGTCCCACTGCTGTACCTGTCCCACTGCTGTACCTGCCCCACTGCTGTACCTGCCCCACTGCTGTACCTATCCCACTGCTGTACCTGCCCCACTGCTGTACCTGTCCCACTGCTGTACCTATCCCACTGCTGTACCTGCCCCACTGCTGCACCTGCCCCACATGGTCGGGCTGGGAGAGAAGGGTGACCCAGCCCGGCTCTGGGGGGGTTTGCAGCGTTGCTGGTGGTGCTGAGTGCGTGCCCTGCAGTGGGGTCACACCTGCCCTGCCTCCATCCCCCCCAGCGCCAGTGCGTGCAGTACGCGCTGAAGGCTCGCCCGCTGCGCCGCTACATCCCCAAGAACCCCTACCAGTACCAGATCTGGTACGTGGTCACCTCCTCCTACTTCGAGTACCTCATGTTCTTCCTCATCCTGCTGAACACCATCTGCCTGGGCATGCAGGTAAGGGCACAGGGGGGTGGAGGGGTGTCTGTGGGAGGGCACAGGCTGGCTCAGCCCGGTGATCCCCAAGGGAGCCTCTGGATAGGGGGTATTTGCTTGTGGGATGATAGGGGCAAAATGGGACTGGTGGGATGTGGGGAGCCCAGAGGAGGGGCTGCAGGGGGGAAATCTCCTTTTTGCTGAGCCGTAGGCCTGGCTGTGGGAGGGGGATCTGCATCCAGCACACGCCTCTGAGCTCACGATGGAGGCTGGATCCTGATGGCTCCTTCTGCCTCATCCTCAGCATTACAACCAGTCTCCAGAAATGAACCACATCTCAGACATCCTCAACGTGGCCTTCACCATCCTCTTCACCCTGGAGATGGTCCTCAAGCTCATGGCCTTTAAAGCCAAGGTGAGAGAAGAGCATGATCAGCATGGAAAGCAGGCCAGGCCTGGCCATTTATCCTGCATTTGGCATTTCTTGAGGACAAGCACCCCTTAGCCCTGCAGCTCCAGAGAACTTCTCCTTGCAAGACCCTTAGAGACCCCCATGCGCAGGACCTTGGAGTTTCTGGAAGGACTGCTGCTTGTCAGGGCTTCCCTAGCCAAATCCCACCCAGTCCAGCTGGCCATTATTCCCATCTTCAGGGTCATTAGTGGGGTCATAGCTCTGCCATCCTGATCCATCCTCCTCATTTCACTCCGTTGCAAGACAGGACCAAATAACTGAGCAGAGGGTGCCAGGTCTGGCCACCATCCCTTCTTCTGAGGGTCTGAGTCGCTGAAGAACCTTCTGTACCCCTTCCTCTGGGCTCCAGCGTTTCTCTCCTCCTTGACCTCTACCCTTGCACGTTCACTCTTCTTTGGTTCCTCCCTGACAGGGCTACTTTGGAGACCCCTGGAATGTCTTTGACTTTCTCATAGTGATTGGCAGCATCATCGATGTCATCCTCAGCGAGATTGATGTAAGTGCCAGGGGCTCGGGCACGGCGCTGTCCCCACCCGAGGCTGCACTGTGGCACCTGCCCTGGGACGAGGCAGGAGTGCTGGGATGGTGTCCAGCTCTGCAGGGGCACGGTGTCCTCTCCTCTCTCCCTGCTCTGCTTGGTTCTGAGGAGGGACAAGCAGGATCAGCACATGGCATGAGTGCATGGAGAGCACAGCTGTGGCCCTTGGAGCATTGAGGCACTATTCAGACATCCCCAACTGCCCAGCATGTCACATTGCCCCCTCCCCTCTGGTCTCCTGGATCTGTAGGCTCTGGAGTCCTCTGGAAAGCAGTCACTCAGGACTAGCCCATGAGCAGCAGGCTGTGTGCCAGCCCCTGCCGCACTCCCCCTGTGCATGCCCGGGCAGGCATCCACACATCCAGCCTCAGATCAGCGCAGGGGGGAGTGAAAGGCTTCCCACAGCTCGCTGTCCCCACAGGACACTGCTGGCCCACGGGAACGATCAGACACACCAGAGTTCAGGACATGTGCTTTGTGTGTGTCCCTTTACGGCCCATACACACACACACGCCCAGGTGGTGAATGTGTGCCTGTGTGAACTGCAGACATCACTGCAGGAGCTGTGCACTGTGTAACCCGTGGGGCTGGTGCCTCAGGCAGTGCCCGTGTGGTGAGTGCTCTGCTGGGAGCATTTTCAAAGCAGTGCTAGGAAGGCAGCATGCCCCTGCCTTGTGCAGCACGGGGACATCCACACCTGTGTCTGGCCCTGAAAATGCCCCCCTCCTGTGGGAGGTGTGTGCTTCATCCAGCAGCTCTGATGGTAGCTCCAGGAGCAGCTGTGGCATGGGGTAGATGATGGATTAACCCTCTCCAGTGACCTGGCAGTGCCTCCTCAAAGGGGCAGGGTGTGCCAGCTGCGCTGCACTGCAGGGCTGGGTCTGGCACTGCTGCTGCCCCTGCATCCCTTCACAGGATCACCTTCAGATGTTCTCTGTGCAGGAAGGTGAGGTTTACAGAGACCCTTGGGACCAGTCACCTTCTCTGTAGGGTGGTCCAGGCCTCACAGAGCTGGGATGAGCAGAACCCTCCACCTTCCTCTCCTGTGAGAGCCCTGTGTCCCTCTCTGCACAGTCCTGCCCATCAGGACAGCATCCTCTGGCCTCTGGGCTTCTCAGCCTTCATGGGCTCCTGGATTTCATGCCAGTGCCAACAGCTTTCATGTGTCATCAGCTCCTCATCCTTGCCCACCAGCTCTCTGCCCCTGGGACTTGGTTTCCTGTCGGGTCTCCTTCCCAGCCTGCTGTCACCCAGAGCTGAAGTTCAAGGGGTGCCTCAGGCCCTGGACTGGGCTGTGGCTTTCAGTCCCTGTGGAGCAAGAGACCACTTGGCACAGATCCCAAAATCCTACTGTCCTTGGCTGAGGGTCCGTGGGGATGCCCAGGACACAGATCAGAGGCACTGGGATGCACTGGTGCCCTGACTGGGCTGGCAGGGACTGACCCAGGTACTGTGCTCTGTGTGCTGCAGCACTGGTTACAGCAGCAGGGCTGTGCAGAAGGCCAGGCAGAATTCTGGGAATGTTCTGTGTGCCCTGAGCTTCCTAGGTCCTTTTCCCCAGGCCTGTGTGCAGGAGCACCAAGAGCACTGGTCGCCTTCCCCAGCCCCCCAAGATCTTCAGGGAGCTCTATCACAGCCAGCCCTGCTCTGGCAGCGTTCATCTCTGTCCCCTCAGGGCTGTCTTACCTTTCCCAGTGTGCTGTCTTTTCATTTCCCACATCTCTCCCAGCACTGCCCAGTGTTTCTCAACCATCTGGTGATGGGCAGGGGGTTGGGATTGGGATTAGGAGGCATGGAGAGAGGGGGTGGGGGTGGGGGCAACCTCACCTTCCCCTCTGATAAGTCTCCTTCCTGCTAAGAGGTCAGTACCAGGTGGGTCTGTCCCCTCTTGTCCCCAGGAGCTGTTTGCAGCCATTGCACCCATCACAGCTCCTCTGGGGGGCTGCAGCTTCTCCTCTCCCTCTCCCTCTCCCTCTCCCTCTCCCTCTCCCTCTCCCTGTCTGAGTTCCCCAGATCCTGGGGGCATTGGGAGGCCTGAGGGAAGCAGGGATGGGGGGTCCCCCTGGCAGTGCTACCCCAGGCTCTTCCTTGTGGGAGACTGGCGTGCTCCTGCTGCTGTGTTGCTCCTGTGTGCCCTGGAAGCTCAGCCCCTGGCAAGGGCCAACCCCCACAACCTACCCACCCCCCAATTGCTGGCTGGGACCCCGGGAATGAGCCTGGGCTGGGCAGGGGGCAGGGGGGCTGGAACACCCCACCAAGGGTCAGGGTTGGTGCTGAGTCCCCCTGCCCCAGAGCGTCCCAGGCTCCCTGCAGACAGGAGCGTGTCCCCGGCTGGCTTTGAGGAGCCTCGGGGGGTTTCCTGCTGCCCACCCCCGGCAGCAGTGAGCCAGTCTGGGTGCTCACTCCCAGCAAACCTGCTCCAGTTTCGCCTCGGTGTCCGAGATGCCATGCTGGGAGCAGCTGGGCTTTGTGTGTTGGCCGAGGTCATCTGCCTCCAGATGCCCGGGCCTGCCCACGGGAGGCAGCAGGATTCCCGAGGTTTGGCCCAGCTGTCCTGCCCCTCCGAGGGTGTGTCACGGCTGAAGTGCAGCAGGGCACAGCGGTGGGTGAGCCCCTCGTGGGCTGTGTGTTTCCTTGCTCACCCAGATGCTGCCTCTGGCTATCAATAGCCACATCACCTTGTCCCCGGGCCCAAGGGATGGAGGGGCTCTGCCTGCCCTTCACTGCTCCCCTCCCCTTCTCTCCAGTTTTCATCTTACTCTTTCTTCTGTGTCCATGTCATCTTCCTGTGTACCCACCCCTCCCTCCCTCCCTGTCCCTCCTGCCTCACTCCTGCTGACTCTCTTGTTCTCTTGACAGACTATTCTTGCACCCAGTGGTGGATTGTACTGCCTCGGCGGAGGCTGTGATGGCATTGTAAATATCAGCTGCATGTGCCTGCCGTGCATGCCGCTCCTCTCTGCCCGTGGCCAGCGTTTGCATGTGCCCTGCATGTCCCTGGGGCACACCACGCCCAGCTGTTCTCTCTGGGGTGGAACTCTGCCCTCGCTGAGAGGGATTTGGGGTGACACCCCACCCACACAGACACCCCTTCCTACCCTGAGAGGTGCAAGGCTGTTCCCCAGCCCTCCTGGGCCCATCTGAAAGCCCAGCCCTGCCCTTCACCATCCCATATCAGAGCACCTTTCCAGCTGCAGGGCACGAAAGCTGGCCTTGGTCCTCCTGCCCATCACCCTGGCTGCCTGAGGCCAGGAGGGATGCAGCCTCTGACAGCCAGAGAAATGGCTAAAGGGGCGATTCTTGCACTGTGCCTCCCCCCCAGAGCTGGCTGTGTCCCCTGGGTGCAGCCCAATGTCCTGGGGGGCTGAGGGGGCCGAGCCCTGCACTGGTGGCCAAAGACCATCGAGGGGGTGCAGTGGCAATGGGGTGTCCTGGGTTGGTCTGGAAATGTGGAGGGAGCTGACTGTGGGGTGCCACATGCCAGAGCCTCTTCCCAGGGATCACAGGGCCCTGGTGCTGGGAACTGCAGGGTGCGAGCTGGTCTGCACAGGGCACTGCCCAGATGCCGGTGGTGGGGATGTGGTGCCCTGGGGCTGGTGGGATGCTCCTGGCCACTGCACTCACTGGATGGGCACGAGGCACTGGGAGAGCAAAAGGCAAAAGAAAGAGGTGGGAGAGGAGATGGAGTTTTTCAGTGCAGCCCTAGGAACTCAGAAGTGTGATCGTGAAGAAACTGGAGCTGCTGGGAGGGGTATTTACAGCTGGATTTTGTTGCCCTGAAATAGCTGGGAGTGGGTGGCCTGAGTGATGGGAGTGAGAGGGATCCAGTGGCAGCAGTAGAGCTCTGGGAGGCTCAGGGGACAGTGGGAAAAGCATCCCAGAGCCCAGACAGACAGTGCCAGGAGGGTCTGTTCATGGCTCCTGGTGGCAGAGGCTGTGGCTGAGGCTGTGGCATGGTGGAGCTATCAAGGGCACGGGTGACCAAGCCCTCAGCATCTCCAGCCACTGCTGCTAGGTGCTCCCAGACAACCCCTGCTCCTTTCAGGCCAGGAGCCGTGCCTCTTGGCTCATCTCCTGCCTGCCCACTCTGCCCTGAACCCCTGGGAACAGGGCTGTTCACCCCTTCAAGGGGGATACCCACCGAGAGGAGGCATCACTGCACGGCCGGGTGGCACTGGGCAGCACCCCCCAGAGACCTCTCTTCAGTCCCTCCTTTGGTTAAAGTCCTGCTGGAACATTCTCAAAACAGCCCCTCTCTGCTTAAACAGCTATCATTAGCCCTTCCTGAGCTGGTGCCCACCTTGCACCTCACCCTACAAGTACAGGATGTGCTGGGCAAGAGCCTGGTGGGACTCAGCCCGTGTGGGGTGGCCCTGTGACCCTCAGAGCTCTCGCAGTCCCTGTGGCAGCATGTCTTCCTGCATTACCCCAGTGTCAAAGGTGTGAGCATGGGGGCCTGGGGACAGGAGATCCCTGGGAAGGCTGGGGGAGAAGGGCCAGGGGGAAAAGCACCAGCACATCTTTGCAGTCCGATCCTGTGTGCAGGCAAGGGCTGTGGGGACCATGGCTGCTGCCTGGGGGTGGGATCTCCTTACCCTTCCTCACCCCAGGACCTGGACCCCCCGCCTTGGCAGCCTGGAGGCTCCAGCACTCCCTGTCCTCCAGCTGCTGTGCTCTGCCTGCAGGACTCTGATGACAACTCCCGCGTCTCCATCACTTTTTTCCGGCTGTTCCGGGTGATGCGTCTGGTGAAGCTGCTGAGCCGGGGTGAAGGTGTCAGGACCCTCCTGTGGACCTTCATCAAGTCCTTTCAGGTGTGTCAGGAGCAGTGCTCCCCTCCCAAACGCACACAGGCCTGGGGCTGGCAGCAGTGGCTGGTCCTCAGGCTGGCAGCACGAGCAGCCTGTCCTCACCAGGCAGGGGAGAAAGCTCCAGCACTGGCAGGCTGCTGACCTCACACTGGGCCAGGGGCTTGTAGAACACTGCCCATGTGGGGGGAAGGTGTGTGGGACTCCCTGGCTGGCAGCACTGTGTGTCACAGCTGGGCAGGGGCTGGCAGGACCTGCCTGGGCCCATTTGTCCTGGTCCCAGCTGGCTGGGATCTGCACCAGGTGGGTACCTCAGGGCACGCTGCAGCATCAGCTCACAGCCCTGACCTGGGCAGTTCCCTCAGCCCTGGGCAGCCCTGGGGTGTGCTGAGCCTCTGTCCAGCCACAGAGACCCCGTGGGGGCTGCCATCAGCCTCCCATGGGTGAGAACCACGGGGAAGGGGCCAGCAGGAGGGTGGTGAGAGGAGCAGGTGAGCTGTCTCTCCCCACACAGGGACCCCAGTGCTGGCCTCCTGCAGCACCTCCAGAGCTGAGCCCTGTCCCTGGGTCATGTCTCACACAAGCCATGGTCCTTTTGTCGTAGGCTCTGCCCTACGTGGCCCTGCTGATCGTGATGCTTTTCTTCATCTATGCTGTGATTGGGATGCAGGTGAGGGGCACAGGGGCAGGGAGGTGGGAATTGGTTTTCATCAGATGCCCTGAGCCTGATGGCACCTGGGGAGGTGGGACAGGCAGGGACTGGTTCCTCTGCCAGGCGCTCTCTGGGCCTTTGCACATGATGGGGCCTGGTTACCCTGGTCTGCAGGGATGTTTGCCACCCCAGCAGCCGCCCATCCCTGGGCTTTAGCCAGGGCAGCTGAGGCACGTGGCAGAGGGCACTTGGGGAGTCAATGGCACTGCCCAGACACACAGGCACCTGTGCTCGTGCTGGCTCAGGAAACCTTGTCTCCTTGGCCCAGATGAAGTGCAGTTGTAGTCAGGGGTGTTTTCAGCACTGGCAGGAATGTCCAAGTAGCTTCTAAGCCCCAGAGCACCCACACTCCAACCTCAATCTCTTTTGGGGATGCCCAAAGCCAAATAAACAAGAGGAATTGGAGCTCAGGCCCCAGAGGTGCTCTGGAGGGTGGTTGGTGCCTTAGAAAGGATGAAGGCACACTGGAGACCTCGCACTGTGGCTTACAGATGTTTGGGAAGATCGCCATGGTGGATGGGACCCAGATCAACCGAAACAACAACTTCCAGACCTTTCCACAAGCTGTGCTGCTGCTCTTCAGGTCAGTCTTGTCCTGTTGGGTAAGCAGCTCCAGAAGGGAGCTGGGCTCTGAGCCTGTGGGAATGCCCAGCGTGGAGTGAGGGAGGACCAGCGCTGCAGTAGCTGATTTCTTTTTTGTGCCACAGAAAGCTCTCCTGCAGCAGTGGGAGCGTTTCAGGAGGGGCTGTGGGTTAACCTGGTGTGGCTGGGCTGCCAAAGAGAGGGGCATTTTGGGGTTGCTATTCTGAATATTTCCTACCCAGACTGGATTTTAGTTTGTGAATTGTGAGGAGACTCATGGGAAGCAGGAGCTCAGCCCAAGGCTTTCCTCGACTCCGAACGCTTCACTTCAAAGCTTTCAGTGGCCCTCCAGCAGCAAGCCCGGACTCCTGACTGCTCCTTTCCCAGCAGCTTCCCATTCCCAGGCGCTGCACTGGCCTCAGCCCTCCCTGCACGCCCGGCTCGTGCCAGGACAGGCAGGGACCAGCAGCTGTGCCCTGTTCCCAGGTGTGCCACCGGCGAGGCCTGGCAGGAGATCCTGCTGGGCTGCAGCTACGGCCAGCGCTGTGACCCCGAGTCGGACTACGCCGAGGGCGAGGAGTACACCTGTGGCACCGGCTTTGCCTACTTCTACTTCATCAGCTTCTACATGCTCTGTGCCTTCCTGGTATGCTGGCTCCCACGGGGCCCCTCTGGCAGTAACACGGTGTTGTGAGCAGTGTGTCCCGTGGGGTGAGCCCACAGCACCTCCCAGGGACAGCATCCCCCAGCCCACCTACCCAGCCGTGCTGGAAACTGGCACTGCACTCCTGGGGGACCCAGGATAGCCTTTTAGTTTCTTCCCACAGCCTCTGTGTGCTGCCTTCCAGATGTGTTTGTGTTGGCCTTTGATGCCTTGAATGGTTACCTAG
>VZRR01011976.1:106373-132823 GCA_013398015.1 Oreocharis arfaki | reverse complement strand
CAGGCGGGAGCTGGGGCTGTAGTGGCGGTGCCTCCCGCTACCCGCGTGTGCTGCGGGCGGGACGCGGCGGCGGCGGCTGCCCAGGGTCCCCGCGGGGGTGACAGCGTGACCGGGCCACGGCCTGACCTCCCCGCCGCTGCCTCCTCGCCGGCAGCGAGCACAGCCCCGCCGCTCCCCTCCGTGCAGCCCTTCCTGCCTCGGGGGTCGCCGGAGACTGCAAAATGGCCGACGGGCGGGACGACGCCGCGGACCAGCTGAAGCAGTGGAAAAGCCACCGGGGCTCGCAGGTGGGTACCTGCCAGGCATCCCCGGTGCCCCCCGCGCCTCGCGTCCCGAAGGGAGCGGGGAGCCCCGGCGCCGGAGGGCGCAGAGCCCCGCAGGGTTCCGCGGGATCCGGCGCTCCGAGAGCCCGGGCGTCCCCGGGGCAGCGGCGGAGGGCGAGGCGCCCTCGCCCCGTCCCGGCCTCGCCCCCACGGCTTGGAGCTGTGCCCGGGAACACCGAGGCACGGAGGGATGGAGGCTGCCAGCTGGCCCGGAGCGACAAGGGCGGTCAGCGCTGCCTGGCCCCGGCTGCTCCTGCCGGGCAGCGGCGGGGCTGCGCCGCGCCCAAGCCGCGGGTCCGTGGGCAGGGAGGGACGGGGGTGATTTTTTTTTCCGTTCTAAGTAAGAAGTTTGCGGTTCGGTTTGCTGCCACGGCGGTAGAGCCCTGTGAAAATGTAAGGGGGGAATGAAAGAAAGGATAAAGCACGTTCAGCGGTGTGTGCAGGGTCAGGAGTTGGACTCGATGGTCCTTGTAGCTCCCTTTCAACTTAGTATATTCCGCGTGGACTTGCTGACCAGAATGAAGTTAATTTTTTAGGAAGAAATTCTTCCATGTGAGAGGGGTGAGACCCTGGCACAGGTTTCCCAGAGAAGGTATGGCTCCCCCATCCCTGGAAGTGTCCAAGGGCAGGTTGGACGGGGCTTGGAGCAACCTGGGATAGTGGAAGGTGTCCCTGCCCATGGCAGGGGATTGGAATTCAATGACCGTGAAGATCCTTTCCAGCCCAAACCATTCCGTGATTCTCAGAATTCTCAGAAGTGGGTTGGGACAAGTGGTTGACTGAAATCATAAGGGCATGTGATCAACAGCATGGCAGTCAGTCATCTGGAGATGTAGAATAGACCCCAAAATATTCGGGTTAATGTGTAAATGTTGCAGGAGTTGATTTCCCTTCTTCATCGAATCACTGGGATAGTTTCCACCTGTAGTTTCTGACAGAAACGTGTATTTGCCACTGAATACACTTCCTGCTGGGCTTAAGTGGCAGTCTTACAAGATGCAATTGGATGCCTCAGTTCCCACTGAAGCTGTTGTCTTTATTTCATTTTTTCTCTTGGTTCTCAAAGGTGTGGTGTGAAAACTACCTGATGACTTGTGACTCCATCGTATCCTAGCACGTGTCATAATAGTTCCTTTTTTATCCATGAGTAATTCTTTTTGTAGGGATGTCGGCTTTTCTGTGGCAAAGCAGTGTTTGAAAAGAGGCCAGGGTTAATTTGGAGATTGGGAGGCAACCCAGAGTCTGTGTTGCATAAGGAGTCATGAGACTTTAAGATAGAAAGTAGGGAGGACTTATTAGAATTTTAAAGTGAGTTGTATAAGGTGCAGCGAAGTATCAGTAATGCCTGGAAGTGTGTACTTTGATGTGTGCTGTTTACCACAGCAGTGACTGAAATTCTCCTGGCATTGCTTCCCTTCTTCCTGTCATGCCACGTTGGTGCTGTAATGAAAAAAACACGTTCAAGAGTTCTTATCTGTCAAGGTTTGGACTGCGTGCAGCTCCCAACCGTATGAAAACACAGGCATCAAACAAACTCGGGTCCAAAAGCAGTATGAGAATTCTTCCTTAAACTATGGTGTAGGGTTTTATTTCCTCTCTGGAACTTACATTGTGTGCCCCACATAACATAATCCTGAAACTAAAGTGAGTATCTCCTACCATTAAATAAATAAATATTCTTCGAATGTGAACACTGGCAGGTCTGCCTACGCAAAAGAGACTGCACAGCCACAAAGCTGTTAATTTTTTTTTATAGTCCTAATGTCAGCAAGATGTGGTTTTAGCAACTGCTTCTGGTGGTCTTAAATGTTGGCATTAGAGAATAGCCTTGCCTATAATAAAAAAAGCAGTGGAAAATATACTGAGAACAATTTCTACTCCTGCATCTTCCCCATGACAGACTATAGATGACCTTTTGATTTCAGCAGACGTTTCTTTGACTTAAAATACCAATTTAGCTTTATTTACAGGAGCTTTCCTGCAAGTTCCTGAACATCCTGTTCATGTTTGTAGCCAGTTACATGTTGTCTTCTAAAATGTTTGTGCAGATTTCAGTGCAGGTGAGGATTCCAGGCATCCCAAAGGAGTTGGGTTTATGCTTAAAGCTTCATGCTTATGAAGTGGTGAAGGAAGAATAAAGAACTTGGCTGGTTTTTTTGGAATTCAAGCCAGCTGGAGTAGTGTGTGTTGCACATTAGCAGGAACACAGTGGAAATGCACTCATCCTGTCAAATGTCTTTTATGTGGTTATTCACGGACCCGAGTGAAACGAAGGTGTCTGGAACTGCCCGTGTTCTCTGCCTCATGCAGAGCTCTGGGTGTGGATGTGAATAATTGTTCTTTCCCTGCTTTCTGGGTTGCCTCTTGGGGGGAAAAAGTCTTCTATGAGATGGGAGTTTGATCTGTTTGCAGTAATTAACCCCTTAAAGCAGAACTTGGGGTAAGAATTGGAACGCCGTGAAGTCGCTGTTGAGAGTAGTGAAGGCTTTTCTGATCAAGAATTGCTTCTTCCTTCTCTCCACCATCCCTTTTCACTTAGAGAACTTTAAAAGGAGGAGAACTAGTCAGGAGGGGCTGAGGGAGTTTGTGCTGACGTGGTTCAGGTAGGATGTTATGGCCAGAGAGCCCATAGGGAATTATGTCAGTTTAGTGTAACGTGTGATGGATTTATTGTTAGTTGGTCATAATCTGTGGCTCTGCTATTTGAGCTCACCCTGTTGCTAATTTTTTCTTGATTTACTTAATTTTTTTTCCTTTGTCCTTACTTCTTTTCTATTCTTCTAAGTCCTTCACAAACAACTGGCCCCTAACAATAAATGTCCCCCAGGAAAAACTGATGTACCTTTCTCACCACATTTTCTCCAGCACCCAGTAAATTAGGAATATTGCCTTAGAGGAGCGTATAACCCCACATGTGATGCAGATAAAGTCTTTTCTACTGGAATCTTTTTATGAGAAAGTAGCAGTGCACTCGTTTATAGTGGAAGTGTTTCTTGAAGTCGCAGGACATTTCCTGGCAGTAGAGCTTCTTAGGGTTTGTGTTAATCTTAGTCCTTCTGTGGTTCAGGAGTCTGAAATGATGATTCCTCAGGTGTTCCTACTTCTGTTATTTTCCATAGAAAACCCCTTTTAGTGTGGCTGGAGCTCTTTCCTTATGCCTCTGCCCCTGTGCTGGCTTTACCACCTTCTTCCTCTCCTTTCTCCCTTATTTTCCAGCAAATGCTCCTTTTTTTGTTGGTTTTTTTTTTTTTTTTCCCCATCCTGTATTTTTCTTGAAGTAAGATCAGTAGTCTTGAGAAGAAATACTTCTGAACCATGGAAAACATTCCTGGATTTTCATGACTTGAACTCCCCTTCTTAAACTGCCCTAGACCTAGCTCTGTGATTTAGGTGAATGTCTTTGTTTTCTGTAACTTCCTCCAGAAATCTGAAGTCATTTTGCCATTCCTTGTTGATGTGTTCTGTGACAGGTAATGGTTGAACAGTCATGCACGTTGTGTGGCTCAGATCCAGAGGGTTTTTAATTTCTGGTGGTGATAGTGACTTTCTCTTGCTGCCAGAAACCAGATGCCCTGACCACCGGTGCTGGGAACCCCATTGGGGATAAGCTGAATATCCTGACAGTGGGGCCACGTGGCCCTCTGCTTGTCCAAGATGTGGTTTTCACTGATGAGATGGCTCACTTTGACAGAGAGAGGATTCCTGAGAGAGTTGTGCATGCAAAAGGGGCAGGTATGTTTAAAATCAGATATTTTCTCTGTGTAGAATTAGACTTCCAGAGCTTTCGAGTTAACGTGTAGATTGTGACACAGAAATTGCATTGTGACAGGTAATTTAGTGTTACTAGCTAAACATTTTATGTAAGAAATCTACATAAACAACAGTGATAAGGCCTGGTTTAAAAGAACTCAGTGCCAAAACCTGAAGCACTGAAAAATTGTTTTCAAAAATGAGAGAAAATGTGGTTATAGCCCTTCAATTTTTACTGTATTTGCTGTAGTCTCTGCTTCCTCTGTCTGTTCCTCCCCATCTCTATGTAGTGTTGTTTGCATGTTATTTAATAGAGAATCTGGCTTTGTCTTCTAATGTATGTCTGCCAAAGCAAGCTGGTGATCTAATATTTAAATTTAAAAACCCCTAAACCCTTAAAAAATTATTGATCTTAGTAAAATGAATTAGTACCTTGGTTTTTGTTATGCCTTGCCCAGAAGGAGCAGATGTGGGGCTGTATTTAAAATGTGACTGTACATGGGAAAAGTTCCTCTGTGGGGGTGGGAAGGGTTCTGTTGCTTCACCCAGCTCACAGGTGCACCAAAAATTCTGCAACACGTAGCAGGATTAAAGAAGTAGCTGCCTTGCTCCCAGATAAATACACAGATCTTGGCAGAAGAGCATCTTCTGTGCTGGTGCTGGGAGCTGCTAGCAGAGTCAGTTAAGGAGGAGAGAAGGAGCAAATGGTTTGTGTTAAATCAGTTTCGCTTTGGGAGAGTAAATGGAGTGTTTAGAGCTTGAACTGGTGTGTTTCCATGTTTCCCTTTGACTTGAAGCTGCATGTTAGCAGCCAAGCTGTGAGTGGAAGGAAGGTGCCTGGATCTGACATTTTGAACTTGCTGTTCTTCAGGAGCCTTCGGCTATTTTGAAGTCACTCATGATATCACCCAGTATTGTAAGGCAAAAGTGTTTGAGCACATTGGGAAAAGGACTCCGCTTGCCATCCGCTTCTCCACCGTTGGTAAGGCTCTAAACTCACTGCGTGTCTTTTACATGTGTGCCCTGAGAGCAGAGTTTGCAGTGTGGGGCACTTAAGGTAGTTTAAGTGCTTCCTTCCAGGCTGTATTCCTCTTTTCTGAATTTCATTTCAGTGGAAGGCCTTAAGCAGCTTTTGCCCCTTTCTGTCAGAGCTCTCTGGAGACACTTTTCTGTCTGAAATGCGAGAGGGAGGGCAGCCCGAGCTGGTTTTTTCTGACAGAAAGCTTGCTTTGTTTCTGGTTGGATCACAATCAACAGTTGCAAGTTAAATACCTGTAATCTCTTATGCTGCAGGAATGTTTTGGGGATGAATGATGTAACCTAAACACGGGGCAAAGAAAAATAAACAATCTTCCATAAATAAACTCTGGTTTCTTAAAGATTGCAGTGCACAAAGTAGCAAAACCTTAAATGCTATTTGTTGAAGCTGATTGTGATCAATAGCTTGTGTGATAGAAAAATTGTAATTCATGGGGTGTATGTATTTAAAAGAAAAGAAATCCTAGTGAGGATTCAGTTGTGGAAGTATTGGAGAGAAAAAAGTAGCCCAGCAAGGCTCAGGGAGCTGCTGGTTTTGGCCTATTGGCTGTTTCCAGTGTTAAATCCCTTAGGATTTAGAGGGTCCTGAGTATTCTGCAGGACATGGAGTCGAGTTTGAAATATGGACTGCTGCTGGAGCAGGCTGTTGCATCCTTGCCTTCCCTTTCCCTGCCCTGTTGGGACACATTTCCTCCCTGCTGCTCTGGGATACTCAAGGTTTTTAACGAGAGAATGAGCGTCCTGCTCATTTCATCACAACTCAGCATTAGCTGTCCTGAGCACTTCTGGAACACTTCTGCTCAGGTGTTGTGCTAGGCACTTGTGCTCTGCTCTAAATTCCCATTGAAAATCCCATCCTGGGTGAAGCAGGAGGAATTAAAAGGATTACAGCTCTTCCATAGTTCTTTTTATTGGGCACGCTGGTTAGAGTGCTGCCTTCCAAATGAGAGCTTTCCCACTGGGATTTGGTGCACAGAAACAAATGTGGGTTTAGGTGATTCAGCCTTGTAATGGCATGATGTCTCTCTTAGTGATAATGCAAATTCCACTCTTAATTGGTTCAAGTGGATATACTTGGTTTTTTTTCTTTCTTTTAACCGTGGCTTGAATGCTTGGCTGGGTTCACACTTTGGAAACACACAGTGCCTGAAATGTTGTGGAAAATATTCCTCAAGTATACACTGCAATAACCCCTGCCCTGTTAGGTTTTTATGGCCTCTTTTCAGGTTGTATTTACATGCATTTCCTATCCCAACACTTCTCTGTGTTTATGTCCTTCTCCAAGCTGGAGAATCCGGCTCAGCTGACACAGTTCGTGACCCCCGAGGCTTTGCCATGAAATTCTACACGGAAGATGGGAATTGGGATCTGGTGGGAAACAACACTCCCATCTTCTTTATTCGGGATGCAATGTTGGTGAGTAAGCACCCAAGGTGAGGGTACTTTGTCAGAGAGTCCCAAAGTTCATTCACATCTTGTTCTGCCTTCTCTTAGAAGCAAAAGCTGCTGTTTTTACACACTTAAATGTTGTTGTTTGTCACATGTAACATTTTTTTGTTTGGAAAGATGTTCTTAAACAAAGAACATCCTAAATTAAGGAACTAGAGCTTGTTAACTTATGTAGTTACGTATTTTTCACTTGAACTTTCCACTTCAAAAGCTTCTTGCCAATTCTTTTTATTAAATCTGAGGTTTTTTTGGTTTTTGGCATGAGTTTAACAGCACTTAGTAGAGGGGTTTTCCTTGAGTGCAGGAGTTCTGCACAGATATTTTATAGTATGTCTGTATTCATTTATGAGTCACATAAATACAGATACACAAATCTGAACAGTTTTATCTCTCACCTTATCAACCACAAAATGAAAGCATTCTTTATCTCTATTTATTCTAATTGTGAATGTTTGCCATTGCCCTAATTTTACTGGTGTATGAATTAATTTGTTTGCAGGAAGGGTATGGCAGTAGAAGATTTTTTTCTTTTTTCAGTGATCTTACAGCTTTGTTTTTAATTTCTTTTTTTTTTTCCTCCACTTCTGGACAAACTAGTTTCCATCCTTCATCCATAGCCAAAAGAGGAACCCTCAGACTCATCTGAAGGATCCAGACATGGTGTGGGACTTCTGGAGTCTTCGCCCTGAGTCTTTGCATCAGGTAAGCTTCTCCTGTGACTTTATTTTGTATGATGAAGAAAATCATGTTATGACAGCAAGTTTTTAATTCCCTCTTTTCCATGTTTGATCTAGAAGCCTACATAGTCTCACTTATATTTCATTTAAATATAATTTTAAATGATCCATGCTTACCTGTGCTTACAGGGGAAGTCAGTTTTATTTCATTAACACCAAAAGTAGAAATTCCTCAAGGAATTCTTGACAACATTAGCACAGCTCCCAGTGATGCAGATTAATGCAATAAACAAACTTAGTGTGGATTGATGACTTCCTCCTTGATCTGCTGAGCCCATTAATGGTGTTTGATCCTTCCCTTCAGGTGTCTTTCCTGTTCAGTGATCGTGGCATTCCCGATGGCTATCGCCACATGAATGGATATGGATCACACACTTTCAAACTGGTTAATGCTGATGGAAGAGCAGTTTACTGCAAATTCCATGCCAAGGTATTGATCTCTTCTTTTTTGTTATTATTGGAACTGCACGTCATATGGGATAAAAACCAATGTGTGACTTCTCAAGTTTAATTCAGGCTCAAAAGGTGTGTGGAGTCCTTGTTTAGTATCAGTTTCATACCTTTAACCAATAGGAGAGGCATCTTTCTTCTTGCTAACACAGTAAGCATTTCCTAGACAGTAAAAAACTCTTCTTTGGGCATCTGTCTCTTGTTATTGGAGCACTGTCAGTGAGCTGTTGAATTTACTATAAATCTAAACTCAAGTTATTGGAAGTTAGAACTTGGGCAGACTCATTCTCGGATTGTAAATCTTGTTAAAATACATTGTGATTCATTATCTCTGTAGTACTTCCTGTGTGCTGGAAATGGTGCTTTTGTTGCTTTTAGACTGACCAGGGCATCAAAAACCTTTCTGTGGAAGAAGCAGGAAGATTGGCTTCTACTGATCCTGATTACGCCATACGGGACCTTTACAATGCCATTGCCAAGGGGGACTACCCTTCATGGTCCTTTTACATTCAGGTTATGACCTTTGAAGAAGCAGAGAAGTTCCCATTTAATCCTTTTGATTTGACTAAGGTATGTCTGACACTGAATATTCAGTTTCAGGTCATTTTTTAAGTGCATCCTTTATCGTAGAGCCACGGTGAGCCAGAAATGCTGGAGATGAAACTGTAGTCGTGCTGTATCTGATGTTACTCCTCCTCAGGGAAATATGGATAGGGCTTGATTCCAGGCCTGTAGATCCCGTGGCACTTCAGAAGTGTGATCTCAGATCAGAGTCACCCCCTGAGCCTTGCTGGTCTCATTTTGCCCCACTCCCAGTAGCTGTTCCTAGGAATGCCTCTGTGAAGGATGCTGACATAAACTTGTAATGCTCTTTTTTACCTCTACCACTGCTCTCCCCAAGACCTTTGAGCTTAAAAGTGCAGCTCAGATGGCAAAGAAAAGGCCAGTTAAGCCAGTTAAGCATTTTGGAGTAGCTGAAAACATTTGTGCCACCAGTTCCACCCACGCCCTGCTTCCCTAGGCAGCTTTTCAAGGGCCTGTGGGTATTTGCTTCAAGTACTCAAGCGCTGAGATTATGCTGGGGTGATGAAATAAGTTGCATTAATACCCTGTATTAATTGCAAAAGGCTTCTTAAAATAAAGACATTTCTCAATGTTTACTAGGGGAAAAAGAAACTCAGTAATGTATTTTCTCAATCGAGACTTAAATCGGGTGAATTCTGCCGGGCAGTTCAGCTGCACAATGCTGTAATAATGTTGATTTTACTGTAATAATGTTTATTTTATTGTGTGTTGTGTCTTATAGGTTTGGCCTCATGCTGACTACCCTCTCATCCCTGTGGGAAAGCTGGTCTTGAACAGGAATCCTGTCAACTACTTTGCAGAGGTGGAGCAGATGGCTTATGACCCTAGCAACATGCCCCCCGGGATCGAGCCCAGCCCTGACAAAATGCTGCAGGTAACCAGGAGGTTTGGCCTGAGGAGCACTGGCTGCTCTGCTGCTTGTGAAAGCTTTGAATTGCCATGCCCCCAGTGTTTTCCAGGGGGTGGTTAATGTTTGTGATCGATGTTTTAGGGACGCCTCTTCTCGTACCCTGACACCCACAGACACCGCCTGGGCCCCAACTATCTCCAGATCCCTGTGAATTGTCCCTTCAGAGCCAGGGTGGCCAACTACCAGAGGGATGGGCCAATGACTGTTACTGACAACCAAGGTAGTCAGGAAAGCAGCTTTCAATATCATTATTCATATGCATCTGATGTCTTTGGTGGCTTTTTCTCTCAGCTCTTAATTCCCTGAGCTTCAGAATTTCCAGCCTTTAACAGAAAAGGGTTTTTCAGGAGAATGCCCACAGTCAGATGAATTCAGTAATGTCCCTACTTTGTGTTCTTTTCAAAACTTCTAGAAGCATGCTTGTTAAAGGACACTTAATTGGAAAAAATTCTAAATTATTACTCATTTGAAATTAAATGTGTCAGAGAAGTATTTTTACATGAATTAATTACTACCTCTTTGTGTCTACATGTAGGCAAAATCTAATCTAAAAATTATAGAGATGGCCTGATTGTCTTTGAGAAATCTATATTTGCATTTTTTAAACTTGAAGACTGACTTCCATGTGCTCAGTTCACGTCTCTGAACTGCTTTGCTGTCAGATTCCTGAGAGATTGTGAAAGGCAAAAGTGAAAATGCCAAGAGTAGAGCTGTAACTTCCCCTCTGTTGAGCAGCTTCTGTTCTGTCAGGGTTTGCCCAATAGTGGCTGTTTTCCACCTGAGAGTAAACAAGGATGTACTTAAGCCGTGGCTCATGCCAAAATATGTGTTCCTCTGGGCTATGAATTCACACACTCGCTGAGGGAGGAGAGGGAAATATTTGAAGAACAGGAACTTGAGAGCAGCTGCTCTTGTCCCAGAGCAGATAATAAGTTTATTTTTATGCAGTTCCCTAAGTTCATTGTGTATTTAAAATACACCCCCTTCACAGGGAGGCACTGTAGATGCAAATATGCAAATGACAGCTTGTCTCTATCCTGCCTTGGACTTCAACCACAACTTTGTCTATTCTAATTGAACAACATTGTTGTGGGAGTGGCCAGGTTTTCTTATTTCTGGATCAAATCAATATTCCCTGAAAAAAGCTATGGAAATTCTCTTTGTAGCAAGTGCTGTTAAGTACTGACTGGCTTAAAGATGCTGACAGAAGAATGCTGTCAACTGTTCTTAATAAAACGAATCATAACTGAGTAATTGATTCAGATTCCTCCAGGCAAAGAAACATCCTCTGTCTTCTGACTTATTTGAGAGCGCTGCCATCTGATTGATTTGGTTTTGGGTATTTTTTTTTTTTCTTCCCCAGGTGGTGCCCCAAATTATTACCCAAACAGCTTCACTGGTCCCGAGGATCAGCCCCAGCTCAAGGAGAGCCGCATGTTTGCCTCGGGAGATGTGCAGCGCTTCAACAGTGCCAACGAGGACAACGTGACCCAGGTGGGGCTGTGGAAAGGCTTTGTGCTGCTTGGCACACTTGGGGAGTGTGTAGGGTGTGTATTTGTGGGAGTTCTCACAGAATCTGAAATCCAGATTTTGGGCATCGTTACGTAGAGGCTCTGACGTGTCTTCTTGCCTTTAGTGTCTGGAGAAGGAGTTGTTGGCAGGTTTGCCAGAGAAATGCCCTCGCAGATTGGCTGCCTTTTAAAGTATTTTGAGTATTTTAAGTGTTGCTTGACTAGAAAGTGAAAGCTATTCTTAGTCACTCTTGGGAATTTCAAAATAAACCTTTTTTTTTTCCAATGGCCAGGTGCGAGAGTTCTACCTCAAAGTGCTGAACGAGGAAGAGCGCCAGAGGCTGTGTAAGAACATTGCAGAGCATCTGAAGGATGCCCAGCTCTTCATTCAGAAACGAGCTGTAAGTGCCCCTCTTTGGGGTTTATTCCTGGTTTTTTACCAGTGTAATAACTTTGTTGTAATGGCTTCTGGAAGGCAAGATCAGGAATTTTCTGCAAAGGCTGGGTTTTTTTCTTGTGCAGGAATTCTCATACTTGAATACGTGCCTATTTACACAATATAACAGCAGTATAGAACATGTTAAAGTAACTTTTCCCTGGGGGGGAAGAATGGGATAGGTGTTGAACCTGTGTTTAGCTTGCTGTTTCAAAAATCAGATGACTGCTAGAGNTAAAGTAACTTTTCCCTGGGGGGGAAGAATGGGATAGGTGTTGAACCTGTGTTTAGCTTGCTGTTTCAAAAATCAGATGACTGCTAGAGCTAAACAAGGAGGAGGCAGTGAGGGCCAAGGAGGGATTGGATCCTTATCCTTCCCAGGGCAACTTTGTTTAAATTGGGAATGAGCTCTGTGTGGGATAACAGAAATAGTGTTTGAAGATGTTCATAGCTTGTTTATGACTGATCAGAATTAACTTTTCCTTCCTCGTGATACCTGCTGCTTGTAGCCCAGGAAATGTGGTAAAGAATCCTTTTGAAATGGAGGAAAAAGTTCTTGTTGCCTTTTCTGTTTTGTCTTCCTGTTCAGGTGAAAAACTTCACTGATGTTCACCCTAATTATGGAGCCTGTATCCAGGCTCTGCTGGACAAATACAATGCTGAGAGTGGGAAAAAGGTATGGTAATGACTTTTGTGACTGCATTTTGACTGGCTGTGAACTATTTTGGCTTCTCTTGTAAATCTAATGAAGGGAGAAATTGATCTTGATTCCTGTTTGACCTAAAGGCCAGAAGTCAGTGCTTGTAGAATTGCAAAATAAGGAGACATCACTCTAATAACAATTAAACGTTGATTAACTGGTGATGTACAAAGACTTTGTTTCAGCTGGGGTTTGTAGGGTTTCTGGAAGATAACTGTGATATAAAATGTGGTCAGGTTGATTTACCCACCCTTTGTGATGGCAATGAAACCTTGCCACGAGCCTTTGGTGGGCTCAGTGCTTGCTCTAAAGAACAACAGCTCTGTTGATCGAATTTTTCCTGAAGTTCTCTACTTTAAATGGAACTTGCTCTGAGTTTTTCTGTTGCTTTATTTTCAGGATGTCATCAGGACATACACACAGTCCACAACTCGGATGTCTGTCAAGGAAAGGTCCAACCTGTAAATCTGCAGAGATCTGCTCTGAATTTTGCATCCTTCCACCTGCACAAGAACCTGTCCAACACTTTAATGAATGTAGCAGGCTTGGGCCCAAGCACAGGAGGGTTTTACAGGTGTGATTTACTGAGCTCTCGAGTGCTGTCTGTACTGGAAACCAGGTAACACAAGCTCCAGTCCTAGTGCCTTTCAACACCAGTGCTTTACTGCTTGGTAACAGCTTCACAGGATTTTTAAACAACTCATAATTAGAAATTGTCTTCATTTCTAGGAGCAAACAGAAATTTAATCAAAGTACTCTTCTTTTTTTGTTATTGTTGTTGTAAAACTTTCCTGGCTGAATCGCACAATAGAATTTCTGTCAGGACACAGTGATTGCCCTCATGGAGAAACTTGTTAAAAAGTTGATGCTGATCAGTATTTCTCATAAAATAATTGTCTGTATGTACTTGTAAACACATCCCTTGAATTTCAGTTTTGGCCTTCCAGAAATAAAATGCTGCATAGTAGTTGGAGACGTGCCAACATTTTACTCATTCCTTATGATACAGCTAACTACAAAGTTTAATCTGAATGTAGTTCAGTTTTATTCCCAATATCTATTTTAAGATAATCCTTGCTTACTAATGCTGTGTTGGGATGTAACTGACATAAGGGAGCTGGCAAAGGATATTTTCTTATTCCATGCACTGTACAATTAAATTGATTACACCTGACAGCCCTTTCAGGGGATAGGAGAGTAAATTGTTCTTTCTAATCTGTAAGAATTGAAATAGAAAAGTATTAACATGCCAAGTGTTTGAGAAATGATCCTTCAGATGCATGAATATTGAAATTCAAGCTCAAGACCTTCCAAAACTATTCCCAGTGGTTGCTGAAATTGTTATTTTACTGCCATAATCTGCTGCTGCTCTTTCTTGATCGAGCCCGGGCTAATTTTCAGGGTTATCCTTTAATTAAAGCAGCATGTTTGTATGAGTGCAGATATCTAGAAAATGTGTCTAAAGCCTGATTTGAGGCATGCTGTAATGTTCCCCAGCATCTGCAGTTGAGTTAATCCATGCAAAAAAATATGCAACCCAGTTATGGGATGATTATTGTCCAAGCTAAATGCAAAGCATTTCAGAGCCCAGCTACTGCTCTTAACTCAGGCAAATGTAAAAAATTCAAATTGTAGCAGTTTGGGGGTGATTTGTCAATAATCATTGCGTTTCTGGGGCTGCCTTGACTTGTATTTTGACTAGGATTACTTCCTGATTTAAGTGTGAATTCCCAGGAGTGATGGCAGGTAAAGAAAAGTAGATACTAAATGCTGTTGCGTTAAATTTTGGAGAATGCTACTTGCTCTGCAATTCCTTTATCTACCAACCTGTTGTGAAAAATGAGCTGGGGTAGAGGTGCAGTAAAATAATATGAACTGATAACCTGCTGTACTCTGGGATTCCCTTTTTACTTGATCAGGTGTGTGGGGTTACGTGTTTGAGTGGGAATATTTCGTGCTGGAACAGAAAATCCTAAAGGGTTTTGGAAAAGAGTAAACCAGGCCTGATCTTCTAATTTTGGTTGTGCCTGCTCAGTGATTCATATTGTTGTCTTCTTTTATTTCTGAAATAAATGGAACTGAAAATCTCTTGGCAACATGTTTTCTGTGCAAATGTCTTCAAATAGTTTGTGTTAATCTAGGAAGTTTGTACATCCCTTCATCTGTTTTCCTGGAGATGGTGCAGAAGCTGTAGGTTTGGGTGTACTTTTTGCAGCTGCCTTTGTTTTCAAAACTCACATTTCAACCCCACAGTTGTGTTTAAATGACTTAAATGACCTGTGTTCTCTGCTAAGCTGGCCGTGACAAGTGTTGTACAGAAAGCTTGGCTTTTCCCAAAGCTGTGGAGAGCATTGGGTAACACTGGAAGAACAACAATGATGTTTCTTCAGGTAAATAAGACAATAAATCCATCCAAATTCTCTCTCCTTATCATGAGAATAAAGAGACTGATGACATGACACAGCCTCAGTTTTGTTTTGTTTTTGTGTTCTGTTCAGTTAAAATCAAACATTCCTTTGCCAGGTTGTTGCAATATGATTTCAGTGATCTGTAAAGCAGAATTGCTCAACATTTTCTCATTACTGTTTTATTTTAGATGCACATCTCTAGCAGTGGAATTGGGAGTGAATCTGAAACTAATGTTTTGGAAATTTACAGCTTCTCCAGGAGTACCTCTCCTTTTCATGGGCCTTCATTCCTAGGTTATTTTTCTCTTTCCCAAGATATACAGTTTTATCCAAAAAACATGAGGAGATTCCAGAATCACATTAGTTGAAGTGAGCTGTGCCAGGAGATGAGGAAGTTCATGGGATTGCTAAATGTTATGTGGGGAGAAAAGGGGTGTGAGGTAGGTTTGGACCAGACTTTTGGTGCTTCAAAGGTGCTGGAAGAAGCCCTGATTTCCTTTCCTGAGCGCAGCTCATTGATGGGAGTTGCCTGCTCAGCAGTGTGTGGGTATCCATAATCTCAGCTCCCTGTTGCTCATCTTGCAGAAAAAGGCTGTTTGTGCCCTCTTTGGAGATCTGATCCATGAATTCTCCCAGGCAGGTGAGTCACCGTTTCCTCACAAAATGTTTTAATGAGGGTGATGAGGCCCTGGCTCAGGTTTCCAAGGGAATTGTTCAGATCCAGGTTGGACAGGGCTCTGAGCAACCTGGGAGAGGGGAGGGTGTCCCTGTTCAGTGCAGGGGGTTGGATGAGCCCTCCAGGACTCTCAGAGTCCAGCTTGCTGTGGGGTTTGGGGCTCCAGCCCAGCCCTGCAGACAAATCGATCCCCTGATGTGCTGTGTGTTCTTATCTCTTGCTGATAGCAAATTACATGAAGGTCTGCAGTGCATGGTGTAAAGCCTGACCTTCGTCCCCCCAGGTAATATTGCAGAGCACAGCCTGAGCTGATGTTTGGGATCAAAGTTGTGTGGCCATGACACAGGTCATGGCATGCAGAGGTGCACATGGGCATCACCTCGAGTCTGACATCGAGGATTAAACCTCAGCAGTTGCCTAAGGCTATTTTGGACAGAATTGGGGAAAGAACTAAGGCTCTATTTTGATTATTGTAAATGAATTTAAGGCAGGTTTGCTGGAATCAGGATGATTCCAGCTGGGATAGATCGGTAGGATGAAGAAGATGCCCAAAAAAAGCCCCCTGTTTGCAAAAGGTTGTAAAGTGCATTGTTGCACCGTCTGGGAAAGCAAAGGCTGACAAAGGAGGCAGTGGTGTAAAAATAACGAGTGAAGTATTTGATAGTTGGCTGTCAACGATGACACTTTTACAGCCTGGATTGCTGAGCAGAGCCTGTGTGGTTTAATTGTCTGATGAAAGCTTAGCCTTTGTCACGCTGGAATTCCACCTGCAGTCCAACTCCAACCCCAGAGTAGCTGGAAATCTCCCTGCCCTGCAGGCCCTCGAGAGATGGGCTGAAATTTGTTCTCAGGTCACACACTGAAGCTTGATAAACTGATAGTTGTACTTTTTTAATGAAAAAAACCTAAATATTTTTACATCCTGCTACCCAGAGCAAAGTAGGTGGAGAGAGGTCAAGGAAGAAAATGTCTTCATAACTTCTTATAAACCTCAGAACTGTTCACCTTGAGCTTAATCCATTTTATTCAAATCAGTGCAAGATTCTAAAAGGCTTTTTGCAGAGTTGAAGTCAAAGTTGGATCCAGTGATTCTGTGATTCAAATACTGTAAGTCTCTAATGGACTGGGTCAGGAGGAAGACTCCATTTCCTGTTTCATAGCATGTGATAAACCACAGAAATCCTTTCTATAGATCTGCTGTGTCTTAATTTCAGTGTTTACTCTTTGCTTGTTTCTCTCAGGTTCCCCATTTTTAAACTTTGACCAGGATTGGGAACTTTGTTATTTTTTTTATTGCTTGGTTGGCTGCTTTTTTTTTCCCAGTGCAACAAATCCTTGTCCCTGTGATTGTTGATTCAGGATTGACGCAGGAGTGGATACACTTTCCTACAAACAAATAGCTGCGAACCCAAACTGTTGTGTGATTCTCTTTTCCACACTTGGGAGTCTTTGACCTTGTGCTTGTGTGTTGTAAGGTTTATTGAGGAAGGAGGGTGATGGCAGGTGCTGGTTACAGGCTAAGCTGCAGTTGCAACACTCCCCAAACAGAATGAAAATACAGAATTCCTACGTAATCACAGCTCCTGTGTTGTCTACAAGGTCTCAGCAAAGCTCTTGACTTTGTGGAGGGGAGCTGGAAAACCAGGAATGAAGAAAACTCATTTTCCCTGCTTTGCTTGCTCTGTGTGTGTGCAGAGTCCGAGGTGCTTTAGCTGCTCTGTACTTTTCCTGAGAGATTTCACTGGAAAAAGACTTCACTTTGAATTTAAACTTTCAGTATTATTTCCAGTGGGAGCTGTCTTCCCTGAACCTCTGATTCCAAGATACTGCTGTAGGGAAAGAAGGGAATTTTGCCCTTCAGAGCTGCAGGAATCAAAGCTGTATTTTAGAGTGAGCCAGTTAAGATTTTGTGTTGTTTTCATCATCGTTCACATTTAAGGAAGATACTCTACTGCTGATGCTAATTTTCCTTTCATTCTGTTTTCATGTGCCATAACTTTTTTGCAGGAGTGGTTTTCTGGGTTTTTGGGGTTTTTTAAAATTTGTTTACACTTTTCTGTTGGGTTATATGACTAATTTGTATGTGTTTGCTTCTTTGGGCCTCTCAGTGATACCTTCTTAGTAAAATCTCATCCAGCTATTCAGTATTTTCCTGAGGGAGTGCAGGCAGCCTTTCATCTGAGGTTGATACTGATAAGATTGGTCAAAGATACCCAGGGAAAACTTGGCAGCTGCTCCTATTTGCTCTGGCATTGATCCATATATTGCTTAGGCTTTGTTCCATAGTTATCCACAGTCTCAGTCTTGCTCAATCCTCTTGCACACCTTTCCTTGTTGGAGCACTGTTGGGTCCTCAAACAATGGAAACATTCACAGCTCTTTTTTTTAATTGCATTTTGGCTTGCAGGGGTCCTGAACTAGCAGCCCAGTGATGTCAAAGGCCCAAAAATCAAATTATGATCTTCAAAATCAGGCCTTTCATCTACCCAGTAAATCATTTTCAAAGACTGCTTAAGGTAATTTTAAAAGGCTTTTTAAAGTAGTGGAATTAAGTTTGTGAGTAACTGATACTGTTGTGACTCCTGCTTTATTTCTTCAATCTCCCACAGAGTTTTTGGGAATTGCTTCTTTTACTCTCATGGGTCAGGAATTGTACTCTGTGCTGTTAACCTCTAAACATAATTGCACATTTTCCAAGGCAGGAAAAATGGTTTAATAGCAAATCTTTCCCTTTTTCTGGCTGACTGTGCAGGGTTAAAGGTTTTTTAAGTAATTCAGCCAATCATTGCACAAGTAGCACAAAGTCCATTTGTTACATCAACAGAGGCTTTTTAATATCTTTTTACCTTTTGAGATTTCTGTTTATTAACCTTGAGTTATTGTAAAAAGTGAGGGTAACTGCTGATACTCAGATGGATTTTGTTGTTCCCACAGTCTGCTTTCCAAAAGCTGGTCTTTTATTTCAGGGTGTGAGTATGTACTCAGTGTAGTACTCACTTGAGACAAAGAACAGGCTTTCTTAGTAATTAATGGAAAGATATTGTCTCCTCTCAAGGGTGATTCAAAGCACCTGGACCAGCCTCTTTCCCTGACTCACCTTCTGCCTGGCACAGCCAGAATCTCCTCTAATCCTGGTTTAGATTCAACAGCAACTTTTGGATTTGACCAAATGTCTGTAGGTGATTTATTTTACTTCTGGTTTATCTTTCTGTTGTATAATCTTAGTCCTGTGTGGGTGGGGAGTGCACATGGAATGCACACATGTCTCAACCCAACATATAAAATACAAAACAACCCCAAAACCAAATAAAGACATTCTGAAGAGAGCAGTGGGCTTGAGCTAGTTTCAACCCGTGTGTTTCTCGGCCTTGTGACAACGAGGATGCTCTAGAGAACAGTAGTGAAAACACATTTATGTTTTCATTCACTGCATGTTGCACTTGCTACAGTCTGAGTGTGGCTTGTAGTTTAACCTAATTTATTGTGGTTTAAGCACATTGCTGGAACACCATGTTAATCCAAAATCCTTTGCAGTTTCAAATTCAAGTAAGCAAACGCTGTATCAAGCATTAAACCCTCCACATGAGGAGAACAAAAAAAACCCATGGTCAGAGGACTCTGACATGAAGTTAAGTGTGTGCAGCTGCACCAGTCCACGATCTGACTTGAGGCCATGCCCAGGCTCAGAAATGCTCAGACTCGGTCAGCAAAGAGCTCCTCCCTCTTTTAACAATTCACCTTCTGCTTGCCCTGCCCACTCTTAACATAGCTGAACCAAAACCCCGGGAAAAACCAGAAGAAAAATTCAGGCAGTTTCATCCCTATTGGAATTGTATCCCTCAGTCCTTACTCACTTTCTTCTGCCAGAGGAGTCCCCTGTGGTCCCTGCCCCTCAGCTTGCTGGGAATGCAGTTGTGGCAGGCTGTGAATGGCAGCACTGAGCCTCGTCCTTTACTTGTGCAGGTAGGCATCGAGCCAGAGCTCTCCCGAGTCCTTCAGGGAGCTAGGAGAGAGAGAAAGAGAGGACACATCACAGGGCTGCTCAGGGGAGTGCTGCTGGGGACCAGGGAGCGAGGTTTTCTCTGTGCTCATTTCCCAGAATAAGCTGAGTTAGGAGAGACCCACCAGGATCGAGTCCAGCTCAGCACCATCCCCAAGAGTCACCGTGTGCCCAAGAGGGTAAAAGGAGAGCAAGACAACTCTTGCTCTTGGGATTCCAGCCTCTCCTGCATCCTCCTGCATTTTTTGGGGGGGTTTATTTTTACTCACCGCACGATGTCTGCGAAGGCCGTGAGCAGGGGCTTGCACTGGTACTCGAGGCCGTGCTTGGCACACAGGGACTTCACCAGAGGGGCCACCTTCCAGTAGTTGTGCCGTGGCATGGAGGGGAATAGGCTGTGGACAGGAGACAGGCAAGGTTCCTGAGAAATCCTTGTCATTGGTACTTCCCAGGGATCACCCAGCTCACAACGAGCAGGGTCTGTAGCTGCTCCCGGCTCTTCTTTCCCCCTGCTGTGCTTTTAGCACAAGGAACTCGTAGGAATTCTCTGCTTTCCCCCTCTGTTCTTTTCCACAGTTTGTCTCTGGATTAAGTGATGCTTGTGGGAGAAACTACTTTCCCCTCCCTCCCTTTTTTCCAGAAGTAGCCATCTCCATGGCACAGAGGGGGAGATGAGTTCATCCTACATCCTTGCATAGCTCACTCTAGAGAGTAACAGTGTAAATAATCAGCAGAGGTGGCTTTAAACTGCTGTGGCAGACTAAAATCAGGTGCTTTAACCAGGACATTTCCACTGGTTCTTAAAACCTACTATTTGGGATTGACCCTACTGCTGTCCTTGCATGGATCCTGCCCATGTTCAATTTTCTCTTGTCATCCTGTGGATCCAGTGAAAGTTTTGAATCACATGATTCTCTTTAAGGGTTTCTGTTTTTAAAGACAAACTCATTGGTGCCCCACAACTATTTGTAGCATTCAGAGCAAAAAAGAATAGGGAAGGGAAAAAAAGAAACCCAAGAGAGAAGGAAAAATATTTTAAAAAAAGGTGGGGAAACAAAATTCACTCTTGGGGTGAGTACTCACTGATGCTCAATCTGGAAGTTGAGGTGCCCAGTGAACCAGTCATTGAACAGTGACTGCTCCACGTTGCAGGTTGCCTGGAGCTAGAGGAAGGGAGAGGAAAGCAAAGTCAGAGACAGGTCAGAGTATGTTTAGGAACCAGAGCTGGACCTGGATTTCATTTTGGATTGCCCATGAGTGTGTCATTGCTGTCCTCCTTTACCTTTTCCATGACTGAATCCATCACCCTGTTAACCTTCACTTCCCAGCCACCAACAGATTTCACCCTTAATGCAACAGGAGACTTGCTTATGGTTAAAATTTGTTCCTGTATGGCCACAACTCTTAAGAAGGGAAGAATACTTTACCTGAGTAGACATCCAGTCCAAATTCTTGTCGTAGTCGATATCCATTGGGATATGGTTCATCTGTGAGACCCAGACAAACCAGCTGCTCTCCAGCATCCTGTGCAATGAGATGAGACAATTCAGTGCTGGGTGTGCAGGTCAGGGAGGAGCCATTGAAATAACAGCAGAGCCAGGCTAAGAGACTTGGCTGAGCACTAGCCTTGCTAAGCCAGCACCTGGAAGGACTTCCAAACCCTGGAAGTTTCACACTTCCTTATGAAACTCATGATTATTCCATGTGTTTTGTTATAACACTGACTGGTGTTCAGCTTGTTTTATCTGTAGCCAAGGCCCAAACCTGATAAGAATCAGTGAAGGGATCCAAGGGGAGAGTGTGCTGTCCATTCAATTCAGTGCTGCTGGAAAATGCCTGGGCATTTGCAAGCCCAGGCTAAGCTGTTTTGGTTAAATATTCTCTTTAAGTAGCAGCAGATCCACCACCCAAAGCACTGAGTGTTATGTAAGGTAAATATTTCTCAATTTGGTCAGCACTCAGTGAAATCTCTTTGCTGTCACAGCCAATGAGGCGACATAAAACTTGCACTGGCAATTGAACAGAAGAATTTATGAATTAAAAAGCAGGCAAAAAATGAGGTGGTAAAGGAGAATGTGGAAATATAAACATAGAGAAAGGCAGGCAGGTACAGATGGAAAGAATGCATAGAGGAAAGGCTGAAGAACCTTCTAAAGAGACATCACCTGAATATAAAATAATATGCCAGGAGACTCTTTGTTTCTAATAATGATCCATAAGTATAAAAGAATCGGATGTAGAAGGTCAGCATCCAGGCCAGGTCCTACCAAAACCAGAGACAACAGGAAAAGCAGGTTATTATAAATTACATTTGCTTATTTCTTTTTTTAAGCTTCATTGTATAGGTACAAGAGAACAGTTTACATTCAGCTTTGACACTTTTTTCCTGAATGGAATAACCTAGAGCAATCCAACAGAAGCTAATGGTACTTTCTCACAGCTTGCTGTGAGAGGTGGATCTGAGCATTGTTGCCCAGCAAGGAGCTGGCTCCATGCTCAGAAGGAAGGCTGAAGGTCCCCTTTTGGTCACACAAATAGCAGAACTTACCAGCCAGTACTTCTTTGTGTAGGCAATGTAGAATGTGTGGCAGTGGAAGTAGGTGGGGAACAGGAGTGGAGGAAGAGCTGGAAAGAAAAATTCATCATCACTGGTGACATCACGGACTGAGTGACAGCATCAAGCTGGAAGGGAAGGGTCCTGAACTGCTGCTCAATCTGGAGAACATTCCAGGTTAGGATGTTGTTTTAGTGCCCTGAAACATTTTGAGGGCTGTCCATTAATATGAGAGCTCTTAGGAACCTCAGATTTCATTTTAGGCTCTTAACCGAGGAGCAGCCACAAATGATTATTTCGAGAAGTGGCTTCCACAGCCCAAAGCTTATTTGGCTCCTTATTCCTTTGTGCAAAGCAGGGGAACAACAGGAATGCATAGGAAATCCCTTTTCTATCAGGGATTTGGGGTTGAAGAACTCAAACTCAACCTTCCAAAAGGACATCTCTCTTGCACTTTAAACAACCCCAAGAAACCAGACCAAACCAACCCCAAACCCACAGACTTTGATACCACTGAAAGATGTGGTATGACATCGTAACCCAGAGCCTCTGTGGAGGATGTGGGAGATCTGGGATAGGATGGGTCAGGCCTTCAACTCTTCCAAAAATCTGGTTACTATTATTATGATACTATTATATTATTTTTATTGTTTGACTCAGGCACTTGTGCTTTTCTCAAGTTCTCCAAGTCAAAAGTATAATATCCAAGCCCCTTTAGTACCTCTCAGCGACCTGCAGGAGAATGGAGATACTCACTGATGAAGAAGTATTTGTGTTGGTGGTTGTAGGGCATGTATTTCTTCTTTTTGATTCCAAGCTGTGAAGAAAAACAGGAAAGAAGGGAAAAAAAAAAAAAAGAGTGGAGACTAAGCAATTTGCACAGGTAACTTGCTCTTTTCCATTTATTTTCCAGAGGGACTCTTCTTGCACAATTCCCACAAGCCTCATCCCTTGTGTCAGGATTCATTTTGTGAAGAATTAGATATATCAAGGCTAAGTTATATTAGTGGTCAGAAATAGGTATTTTCTCTCATTTTCCCCCCTATTTCTTCTCTGATTCTCTGAACTTAAGTGGCAGTTCCACGATGGCATGGAGAAAAACATTTCACCGCTGTAGCTGCTGTGATGAGGTCTCAAGAACTGATGGGATCTACAGCAAAAAGGGTTCAGCACTCTTAGGTTGTCACTCCTGGAAGTGTCCAGGCAGGACAAACTGGGAACATCCTACATGGTCCAATAAATTCTGCCCAACTGGAGCTCCAGGAACAGCCCTGGGTTATTCCACCCTGCTGTTCCTGTCACAGCAAGCTCTCCTAGAAGACTTGGACACACCAAAGCCACCCCTCTGACTGAGCCTCAGACATTAATTTTAATTAATATTAAAATAAGAATCCCAGGCTGAGTGCAGCCATGCCTTACATTGATGTTTACAAGTTACCTAATGATCATTAATTACTGAGCTGTTGTTCTGGGTCATTAATGGTTTCTCCAACCATTAAAGTTCTGGTGGATTTTCCACCCTCTATACCATGCACTTACACCATGTCTAATCTATTTACATCAACGTGTCAGCTGTTCAAGACATTCTTAAAAGGCACTTAATTGAACTGTGGAGAAATAAATCTCTTCACAGAAACTGCCATCACGCCTTGGTTTCAGACTTCCCACACCCACTCGCTGACCTCCACAGAGAATTTCTTCCCCAAAGTGAAGAGGAAAGGGTGCATGTCAATGTCAGGGTCCTTGTGGAAGCAGTTGGGTTTGGCGTGGTGCTGGGAGTGCAGGAGAGTCCACCACTTGGCAGAGGCCCCCTGTTCAAGGGAAGAACAAAGCAGGAAAAGCATTTTCAGAACCAGAATCCCCTCAGTTCCTGACCCTGATCCTTCCCCCAGTGGTGCACATGCTCCACAGAGTCTTCAGAAGACACTTTTTTACAGGAAAACCCTCAGAAGTTTTCCAGGGACTCACAATCAAATGGCACATCACAAACTTGTGCAGCAAGTGGTTCCACTTGGTCTTCCTGAATACTGAGAGGTGTCCTAAATCGTGTTGTAACCAGGAAGCCTGGACCTGGAAGAAAAAGAAAACTTTGTGAGGGGAGAAAAACAGGAGTTGAAGCCAGGACGGTGCCACACTCATCCTTTGCTTTGAAATACCAAGATTTACTTCTCAGACACTGCTCCCACGTCACCAGCGGAAAGGGGCTGTGAAAGCCTGACACTCCCCAGGCTTCCCCCAGGATATGTCTTGCTGCAAGAATCCCAAACCAAGTTTAGTGTGAGCTCCCCACATGCAGAATTTCTCCTTGGCGTCCAGACAGTGGCTGTGCTTTTATGGCAAAGTGAAACTGTGCTGAGTGAGGAAACAAAGGACAAGAAACTGCTTGTGTGTGTGGAGGTTGATACAAGTCCACGCCATGGAATTCATTGCTCACCTGGGAAATGGTCAGCACCAGCAGGGAGAAAACGAAGGGCAGTAAGGATGTCCCGAAGTAGAAGAGGATGAGCCAGGCAGCCGTATCTAAGAGCAGGATGTGAGCCAGGAGCAGGAAGAAGAAGAGCTGGTTTGGCTCCAGGAGTCCCATTCTCTCCACGGTAGCACGCAATTCCCGGAAGTCTTTCACCAGCATTTCCTGGGGGAAGCGCCAGGGTTACAATTCTCTGGTTTCAGAGGGCACCACTGCGGCCTCACAACCAAAAAACCACTTTAATGGATGGGAGAAAGAGCAAAAGTTCTGGCTAAAAGGGCAAGAGCTGAGTTTAATAAACATCACCATTGCTCTGCTACAGCTTTTTGTTGAGGAGCCAGGAGCAGCCATCACAATGCCTGCATCCCAATCCTTAAAACAAATCCTTGGTTCTTCTTCCATCAAGTCCTTGGCAGGCAGCAGAGCGCTCAGCTGGAAGTTGTGTGTAGTGGAAGCTGGGCTTTGTGTGCATGAACTTCCCATGCCACCTTGTGGCAGGTCTTTGGATGAAATTATTCCTTACATCCGTCTTCACTTTTCCCTTCCCAGGATTATCAGGGGAGGGTTAAATGCACCTGCAGCTGAAGGAGAATATTTATTCTCCAAGACTATTCCTCTTCCTTTTGCTTAGCTCTTTCTCAAAGCAAGGGAAAGAAGAGGTGATAACTCTGCTATTTAGGTAGATGTGCTGTGATAATAAAAATTCATCTTCAGGAATCTCATTCTCAACCACATAATGTGGATTTAGACTCATATTCACTCATCGTTTCTAAAGAGGATCACAAAAAAACGTGAGCAACCTGGATCCCCTTGCTCCAGGAGTTACTGATAGAGAAGAACAAGGTGTAATCTCAGAATACTTCCTTTTAATTTCCTTAGATCTGATTTGTAAGGACAGACTTACATTTTTAGTGGGCTCAATGCTGGGTTGGTCTGGTGCCAGCTCCCCAATCTGCAATGGCTTCAAGTACTTGCTCACCAGCACCTTGTTGACGTGGAATGCCACAAAGGCATCCTGCAAAGGCACAGGAGTAAAGGAAAAGAAATCCAAATTGTGTTAAAAAAAAAAAAACAAAACAAAAAACCCCAAAGATTTAAAATTGCTCTTTCAATCACTCCATTCCTGGAAGTGTCCAAGGACAGGTTGAAGCAGCCTGGCCTGGTGGAAGGTGTCTCTGCTTTTCTATCCTTTGAGCGAGAACACCACACCAAAAAGCAGCACCAAAAGGACTCCACAGTTTCGTGCAGTGTCACCCTTACTAAAATGGTGGCATTAATTATACTCATTTTTTTCGTTCCTCAGGTTTCTTTGCTCACTGAGAGCCCTCTGTGCTTTTCATCCTCTCCTGAGTTGCCACCTTTCATGGCTCTATGCTCTTGGTTAAAATCTTCCAGTTCAAATAAGATAATTCCTTAATTTTTCGTAATATACATCTAAAAGATCAAACAACTGACCTAATGCAAGATGGACAGACACAAAATTGGCTCAAGGCCTTCAGGGATTAATGATTTGGACATAGAACCAACCTACAAGGACTGGCTCAGATCCCAGAAACAAAATACCTGGTTCATCCATTGTCTGGGATTTCCCAGTGTGCTAAAATGAAAGAAATCTGGCAGTAGTGACTCAAGAAAGGAGTGATGGAAATTACAGAATGCAAATTTCAATTAATACGTAATTTGAAATTTAAACTTGATGGACTGAAAATTATTTTGATTTCCGTGAGCCTCAAATAATCCCTTATATATGGAAAAAAAAAATGCTGCAGCTCACAGTAACTGCACAAGCAAGATCAGGAGATAACAGGTATCCTGAAGACTTTAGAATCACAGGATGGTTTGCGTTGGAAGGGACTTATAAAGCTCATCTAGCCCAATTCCCCTGCAATGAGCAGAGACATCTTCAACTACATCAGGTTGCTCCATCCAACCTGGCCTTGAGTGTGTCCAGGGATGGGGCATCTCTGGGTGACCTGTGCCAGTGTTTCACCACCCTCATCATCTAAACTTTCTTCTTTACATCCAATCTAAATCGACCCTCTTTTAGTTCAAACCTATTCTCCTTTGTCCTGTCCCTCCCGGCCCTTGTCCAAAGCCCCTCTCTGGTTTTCTTGGAGCCCTTTAGGTACTGGAAGGGGCTGTGGGGTCTTCCTGGAGGCTTCTCCCCCCCAGGCTGAACACTCCCAGCTAGCAGAGATGCTCCAGCCCTCTGAGCATCTCCGTGTGCTGCTCTGGCCTGGCTCCAGCTGTTGCTCTGATTTAGCTGGAGCAACAGTTCCCATCCCATTCCCGTAGGCTGCGTCTCCTCATTTGCCCCTTCTCATGGCATGGGGATGGCGAGGCTCGCACGGAGCGGTGACGCTTCCCTCCCCGACCCTATCCCATACCCCGCTTCCCACTGAGGTCGCTCCCAAGCCCTCTCCGCACGCCTTTTCCCGGGTCCCCTCCTCCGGCTC